>CM037853.1:47249674-47314850 GCA_021234595.1 Delia radicum
TTTTTACAGTTGTTTCAAAATTTTTGTAGTAAAAAATTGTCAGCAATTTTACTACATTGTTAGTTGGTTTTACTACATGTTTTAATTGTTTTTCAACGGGAAAAAACAAACTACATTTTTAGTTATTTTAACGGTAATTTCCTTTGTCGTTTTTTTTAACTAAGTTGCAGTTGTTGTAACTGACATTTTGTTGTAACTGACATTTTCTGTAAACCTTTTTTTGATAGCAATGCAAATTAAGCTGAAAACAATTTTTAGAAGCAATATCGGAGCGCGTGAATGAATAAGACTTTTAAATGACAAGGCATCCAAAACAGTTAATGTATGAGCAAAAGTTTTCTTTATATTGCTTTTTCAAAACTATATTCTGAGTACAATTATGCTTTTTAGACGATCCACTTTTATAGGAAAAATTTAAAAACATTATAATTGTTTAAACCTAAGTCATAAATGAGTATTGTTGAAAAAGTACATTTAGTAAAAAATGCGATATTAATAAAACTGCAAAATTTCTAAAGTTACTGAAGACGAAAATTTTCTGCGGGGCTAAATTATTTCACGTTAATTCTACATATAACTTATTTCTTAACAATAGGAAGCATTTAATGGACTGTACTAAAATTCAAATGTATATCATTAGTAAAATATATTATTTGCTGAAAGTCATATAGTATCACCACCACACAAAACTCACTAAACAAATTTTATTATATTTGGTAACGATGACTTCATAACTTCCCTCCAAACGAAAACAAAAAAAATAAAATAAAATAAACAGTTCCCAAACAAATTTTGTTTATATTACAAAGTGAAACGATAATATATCAAACATCATTTTTCAAAACAAATTAGAAAGAGCTTAGAAAAAAACTCAAACCAAAGCTTTTTGTGTTCTAAAGTTTTAGAATCTAAACCAAAGGGTGGATATGAATAACTAGAATTTTCACTCAAACTCTTATTTGTTTATTTTGAGTCAAAACTTAATACAAAGTTTCATATCAAATATTTGCATCGTAAATATTAACAGATTCTCCCCAAAACTGTTTGATTTTGATGCACGTTTGCCTGAGTGTTACAGTCAAAACATAGGTTTTTTTATGATTTTTACACTGCGTTGCAAGAATATAATTTCGTAAGATAAAAAATAGTTTCGTAAGATAAAAAATATAGATAGAAGAGTTTTAACCGGCATAAATGTAAAACCACTGGAAAATAGATATATTTAACAAAAAAATGCATTTATTTTTAATTTTACTAATTGAAAAGGAATAAAAAAAATCAATTAGTGTTTCATATCTATAAATACACTTAAAATTATACATCAAAATTTAAAAAAAATTTAAGAAAAACATTTTAAAACACCAGTTTTAATAATGTGTGAGGCCGCCTTTTTTTGAATCAACTCGAAAATCGATCAAACATACTGGTTACCAGATTTATTCGAAGCTCTGCCGATATAGATCTCCACGCTTTATTAGATGAAAAGCGCTTTCACATTGACGGTTGTCTGCGTAAATTTGACTGGCTAATACTCTACAAATATAAGGTGGCGCAAAAGCAATCCTCCTATCAGAAAATGCTATACATAATAAATATAATAAAAAAAAACATCGGAAGGTTTATTTTTGCGCCACTTATTTTTAATAGGCGTTTGATTCGGAGAACATACGGACCATTACAATATTCTTCTATTATTAAAGATAACCATAAATGAAACTCTAATAATATAGCAAGTTAGTAAAACTTCTTGTATACTACACTCCGCATCATAACTATAGCCGCACCTTTGATTTAGTTCTTATATGAGTTAAAAAAAAAAATCGGACCTATTAAGTTACCATATACAAGAAATAATAAAAAAACATATATTATTCAACAAAAACAATTAATTATTCATTGTAGTTTCAGTAAAATAGTGCATTTTTCTACTTATTGATTGTTCATAACTATAGCCGCACTTTAACAAAATCACGTTAAAAAACAAAACTTAAATTAAAAAAAGTTAATTAATAATGGGTAGGGCCTCCTTTATTTTGAATAAGTTCAAAAATTCTGTCGGGCATACTCTCTACCAAATTTGTCCGTATTTCTTCATTAATTGACCGCCATTCATCGATAACTGCTTCTTTTAAGTCAAATACACTTTGATATTGGCGGTTTGTGTGCATAAACACGGCGGGCCAATATTCCCCAAATATTTTCGATGGGTTTTGATCCGGAGAGCAGGGCGGGCCAGTCCATAGTTTTAATATTTTAGACTCCAACAAGTTTTGCGTATGATGACTTAATGGACTGAAGCGTGTCCTGCTGAAAAATTAGGCCCTCAGAGTTCGAACTTTCAATAAATGGCACCAATTTGTCCTCTAGAACTCCAACGTACTCCAAAGAATTCATACGAGTGCTAGGAAATGCCAAATCAAGCATACCGTCTCTGCAAAATGCTCCCCAGGACCATTAAAGAACCGCCGCCGAAATTTCGTTTTGAGAAATATCGTGGTCCTTAAGTAGATCTCTCCAGTAACTATTGAAACCATCTAGACCATCAAGATTGAATTCTTTCTCATCGGAAAAAATCACCCTAAAATATAAAATATAGAAAAAAACAGAAGATAAGAAAAATCGAAAAAAAAGAAATCTTTATACTACCTTTTCCAGTTGGTTTGCAAATTTGTTTTTGCAAACTCTAGTCGAGCTTGTTGTGACGAGTTCGGGTGTGGGTAGCAGTTTTGGCATTGTCATTAGCTTTTGTCTTGTTTATCGTTCCAGACTCATTTAAGACTCTACTTATTGTAGATTGGACACATTCAAGCCGCATTCATTACCAATCTGCGAAAGACTTTTCATAGAATTGCTAGCAGCGTTAATAATACGGCGTTGGTCTCTCTCAGATAGCCTTTTTTTTTTTGGACCCCTTGTTTTGTTCATCCCGTATCCCTTTTATTTTTTACAAAATTCGGATAACTTTATCAGATCGCTTAATTTTTCGTCCAATTTCGCGATAACTTAAACCACTTTCTAAAAAGGCTAAAATTTGGCCTTTTTCGACTTCATTTAAAAATTTACCACGTGACATTTTGTTTAAAATTAATAGAGGAACGAATTTTACAAAAAAAAAATTAATTTGGCCACGAAACTTTGCTTTGAACTCATTTCAACATGATTTTATTGAAATGCGGCTATAGTTATGAAACACTGAGAAATACAGTTATAGGTCGCCATTTTTCAAATTTTCAAAAAACAAGAGTACTGTTTTATAACCTGTAATATGCCATAATAGGTTTCATAAAAATACTTCTTGAACTTAAATAAACCGAAAAATGCAATGCGGCTATAGTTATGATGCGGAGTGTATTTGTCAGCAAATTTTTTTTGCTGAAATTGTGTTTTCAGCTATCATTTTAGTATACTATTCAGCACTTAACTGATTTGAACTAATTGTTTTACTAATATTTGACTAATGTTTTTACTAAATTTCATTGCCTAAAAAATGTGCTGATAAGCACATTAATAGCGTGGACGGGACTACCAGATTGAAAGATATACGCTTAATGAATTAGATATCGCGGCATGTTAAGGTGTAGTTGAGACGAGGAAAAATTATACTAAAAAGTACAACTCTCGTAAGACATATAAAAAATCAGCCATGGAAGATTTTTGTATCTATTTTCATACAAAAGGACGCTAACAATGTGAATACATATGTGGATAAAAAAAGCTTTAATTTTGTGTTGTCACTACAACACAAAAATTAAGTTATATTTTAGCTAAATTTTTGGTTAATTAAAAGTAACAAAATAATCTGCCCAAATTCAGCAAAAACATTTACTAAGTATTGCTAGGCAAAAAATCATTAAATAATGTTTTTTTTTTTAATGCGAATAAAAGTCTGCCCTTATGAAATCTAAAATTTTTTAGTAAAAATTTCTGTTGATTTAAGCAAAATAAACTGTTATTTGTATTCTACTCAATTTGAGGTTAATATTACAGTTAATATAACAGTTAATACTGTAAACTTTTGTTAATATTACAGTTTTTGTTTGCTTTTGTTGAGTCTACAAATATTTAGTAAAAGTTTTTGCTAATTTTTCAATTAACTAAAATTCATATCGAATATAACTAAATTTTGTAAAGTTAACAGATTTATTTTTTGCTGTTCTTATTTTGTTAATATTTAGCAAAAAAAAACTGCTAATTTAGCAGTTTTTTTCTGAAAGGTAATTTTCATTAGCTGCTATTCTTAAAGGTTTATTTCTATTGACTGTAAGAATTAATTCAAAGAATTCAAGTTTAGAGAATGAATTCCATGACTGCAATTGTAAGCATTAAAATTAAAGACTTCATTCAACAAGAATTCATTTAAAAAAATCAACATATATGTATACACTTATAAACATTACTGAACTCATTCATGCTCCATATATAAAGTGATTCGAGGTCATACATGTCCATATAACACCATATAAGACTTATATATGCTCATAAGAGTTTATATGTGATCATATAAATAAATATTACCCTCAATTTTCGTTAATGCACACATATGAACATGTATGGAAATGTATAGAAATGTATGATTATAATGAATATATTACCTAAATTTTCGTTAATGCACACATATATTCTCATATGAACATATAAGTATGGTTTGTGAACACATACAAGAATGGTTTATGAACAAATGTTCATGTATGTTTACATATATGTCGATTTTTAACAGGGAATTCAGTTAATTCAACTTTTGGTCAGGGAATTCATTCCATTTTTGTTTAATTCCCTTAGGGAGTTAACTTTTTTTGGTTTAAATTCCTAAGGAGTTAAATTTGTAGTTAACTCCCTAGGGACTTAAGTTTTTTGTTTAATTCCCTAAGGGACTTAACTTTTCTGTTTAATTCCCTGAAATAAGCTTTTAACCTAATGTCCAAAAAATAATTATTTCCGTGAGACTATAAAAGGTAAAACAAAATAGTTCTGGTTAAATTAGGGATGGTCGGAAATTAGAAATGTCCTTAAAAGAACTACATAACCCTTAAATACAAAAATACTTTTTGTATAAAAAATCGGGTGTAGGTTTTAAAATGTATTATTATTTATGCATTTGTTTTTGAGTTTTTTTCGTTACAAAACAATATCAGAAGTTGTTTTGAAAACATTAACTATAAAATATTAAAATACAGATTCGGTTTTATTGTATTTAATTAAAAAAAAAACTGCGTTTTCGTCACTTATTTTTTTTTTATATTATTAGGCTCTTCATGCAGTTCCTTTAATGACTTAAACAAATGAGTTAAGTCCCTAGGGATTTAAACCAAAAAGCTAAAAGTTAAGTCCTTAGGGAATTGAACAAAAAGTTAAGTCCCTAGGGACTTAAACCAAAAAGTTAACTACTTAAGGAATTAAACGAAAATCGAATGATTTCCTAAGGAATTCAGGAATGAATCCCTGACCAAAAGTTGAATTAACTGGATTTTAATGAAGTCCCTTCTGAATGAATTCCATTATTGTCATTACGGAACTTAAAATTTTTTTTAATGAATTCCTTTCAAACAAATCGAATGAAAAAAAGAATGCCTTAAGTTGATCAGGGAATTCATTCCTAAAATTTAAATTCATTTCAAAAAATTGGAATTATAGAATGAATTCTTCAAAGCTCTGTTAGTAACGGTACTTCCTAGAGTTATGAAATTTTGAGAAATGATGCAAATGATCGAAAAACAACGATTTTCATAATAAACTGAAAATCGTGGCGCTTACGTCTTTTTAGCCGTTAGTGCTCGATATGAACCACGCGGCAATTTTTGCAAATTTATTAAAATTTCATAATAAACAAAAATAAATCTTTATTTGCTATTCTTCCTTTGTTTACCGTTATATGTAATTATAGTTATTAAACACTAACAAAATATTATTACACAAATTTTCTCTTAATCAATTAAGTAATCCCTAAATTTTACACATATCAGATATCAGTTACCGAACTCTTAAAACAGTTATAAGTTTAAAAAAAAGTATGTTTGTAATATTACAAAAAAAAAATAGCAAAAGTCATATGTAATTATAGTTATGCAACGCAGTGTATCAGAACAGTATTATAGTAACCTCAATTGGTTTGCAATTTTGTTCGGGGGTTAGAATATAGGGCGCCTTAATTTTATTGGTTTATTTTGTCTGGTTTAGCGAAAAATTAGAAAACACATTTTTTTTAGTTGTTTGCGTAAAACTTTTAAGTAGTTTTTTTTCTTATAATTTTTTAATACTTTAATGATGAGCTCATGTTAATGACCAATTGTTTTGTTTAATAACTATTTTTGCTCTTTTCACACCCCGCCTCATACCTACCCAAAATTAGAATTTTATGTAAATTAGCTTTATCCACCGAAAAAAAAAACTAAAAACTGGAATTAGTTGTTGTTTATAATCATCACACTACAATATTATACACTAAAAAAAAGACCGTCAAATTTGCAAAAAAAGTTAGTTAAGTCAGCAAAATTTTTACAGGGAGGATTCAAATCGTATTGCTGATACGTTGGTGAATGCAAATGAAAATCGACTTGTAGAAATCAACTAAATTTTTTACTGGATCTTAGTAGATTGATAAAAACTAAAAAACTGAAATTTAATTTATTTATTTTGTTTGTGATTCTTTCAAATATTGGTTCGCCGCCTCTATGAATGTGTATATAAGCACAATTTTGGTTAGCAACCAAAATTAGTTTTTTGGTTAAAAGCTTTTTGCTGAAAAGGCAATGTCAGCAAAAAATTTGCTTAAAGTTAGATAAATATTTTAAATAGGCGTTTAACAAAATGTTCAACTAACTTTTCTTTTGAGTGTACATGTTAATGTTAAAAGATTTATTAGTTATGTTATGTTGGTATTGTGTTAAAGGGAATATTGAAATCACTTAAGTTACATGTTGGTTAAAATTAGTTTTTTTGTAAAGCGTTTAACTAAAACTTTTGCTGAAATTTGCTCAAAGTAGTAAAATATTTTAAATAGAAGTTTAACAAAATGTTCAACTTACTTTTTTTTAGTGTACATGTTAATGCTAATTGATTTGACACTTCTGTTATTGTTGGTCTTATGTTAAGGGAAATATTGGACTCACTTGAGTTCCATGTTGGTCTAATAACACTGATGCTCTTTAAAGGCCCCTCCGTAATAAAACTACTTTTGGAAAAAAACGCATATTCTGAAATTGTCAAAGCAAAAGAGGCACCGAAACTGATAACCATATTTGGTCCCTCGAAAATAATATCGATTTAGGTATCAAACGACATATTATTAAAAGACGTTCATCACTTGATTAAATTGGATTGAGTCGAGTTATACTTTTTGAGTACAATGGAATCGTTAACTGTTTTTTGGAAAGTGACTTTGTTTTATATTAAATTCTTATCCAATATTCATAAAATTTGGCATGCTATTGAAGTTTTAGTGTTGTTTTCCAGTCTGATTTCAGATTTATAAAATTCAGAACAACTGATGAAATACAGAGTTCTGAATACTAAAAATTTTAAAAAAATTAAAGTTAACCATTTTCTTTTCTTAAAGATCAACTGAAATTCTTGTTTAACAACTTTTAACTATGTTTCAATAACATGTATATTCAGTTAAATATTATTCATTCAAAAAAAAATAGGCTTTTATTACAAAACAACAAAAAAATCCAATCCAAATACCGGTGTGCTTAGACAAAAATAATTTTTTTAGTGTAGAGACAAGGAAAATGATACTAAAAAGTACAACTCTAGTAAGACATGTAAAAAAAATCAACCATGGAAGACTTTTGTATCTGTTTTTCTTACATAAAACAAAATTATGGATAGAAATAATTTAAATGTTGCATTGTCACCGGCTTGTGAAAGTAATTGTCTATTAATTTATAAAAGACAAAATAAAATATTTAAATTTAATAAAATTAAATGTGTATTTGTAAACTAAATGTTTATAGAGATTAATAATTAGTGTCCGACCGAACTCATTTTTTTCGGCCGAAGCCGATGTCGAACTTCTGCCATAATATCAATGTTCGGCCGAAGCAGAAGCCGAACTTTTTGTATTAATAAAAAAATGTAATTGTTTTTTTAGATCAATAAATTTAAACCAAAAAGTTATTAAACATAAACAAAAATAAAGTTTGCTATTGTAATGATAGAAAAGCAATTTTTCCGCATTCACACCATGTGAATTGCTTCGTCTATCAGAATACAGCTGTCCGGCAGCGCTAAAAAGCTGTTCGCTAGCTACACTAGTTGATGGGGGCTGATAAATATTTTATTGCTGCAGCTTTTAAATTTGTAAATGGACTTGAATTCCAATACTAAAATATATTTATATTTCTGGGACTTAAATTCTCCGTAATAAACATTTTAATTTCTTTTTCAATAAAATTTTCTTTTGGTTTTGCTACTTCTAAGTCTGGTTCTGCATCATGTCCATTTTTTAACGATTAATTGCAAAATAAAAAATTATACGTTTATTTAAATTATATCGCATTAAATTTGATTATTTGCTTATAAGTCTTGTAGGTATATTTCCGGAATTTTTTTTAAAACTCTTTTGTCTTTTTGAAATTTTTTCACACACACATACATTGACATTTAAATATCGTTGTTTTTTTTTGGTATTCTATCATATTCAACGTTGTATTTTTTATGTAGTTTTTTTGTAAATTCTGAAAAGTAAATATAGCCACAGTTGTTATATATTGTGCTTTTTATTAAATAATCATAAAAAGTTCGGTAGTTCGGCGCCAAATTTGGCCGAACACCGAACTTGGCCGAACTTCACTTTTTGGCCGAACTCCGAAGCCGAATACTCGGTCTAGTGTAGTCAAATTACAAACAAATATATAGACAGGTAGACAGACTAAAGCGAAAGTCAAAGACACACATCTTAGGTAGATTTTTATGTTTCCTTTTTCTTATTGCAAAAAAGGATTGTATATGTTATATTTTGTTATTTTTTTCGGGTCTATAATTATCTGCGGCATTTGCGTTCCTTTAAAAGATAGCATCATTTAAAAGATAATTTTGTTTTATTTTATATAATTATTTCTATTTTTTTAGATAGTACATTAATTCATGTCGTCAATTTTTGAGTATGAACATTTTTATATTTTGTAACGTATTTTAAATTATTTTTAAAAGAATCACAAAAATATGTTTTATGATTTTCAGCAAATAAATTAACTTAAGTATAATTTTTCTAAAAATTTTTTGAGTTTTTTTCAGTCTACTAATATTCAGCAAAAATTTTATTTAGTTAGTCTCTTTACAGGAAGAAGAAGAATTAAACATTTTTATTGAAAAATTTTACGGACACAAGGGATACACCAGACTGCCGCAGTTTCCTCCCCCTCCTGGGACTCGTCAGTGGTTAATTTATGTGTCAATTGAACAAAGTATTTTATATTGTTAATTTTGCTCTATATGAAAAACTTTTTATTTTTTGGTGTCGTACTGTGATTTGAACTCACGGTCTTAGCAACAAGCTATGCATCGTAATCTCGCCTCTTAACGAGTTGAGCCACGGTCGACACAGCGTTGACTGCGACTAAATT
Source organism: Delia radicum (assembly GCA_021234595.1). Lineage (NCBI taxonomy): Eukaryota > Metazoa > Arthropoda > Insecta > Diptera > Anthomyiidae > Delia > Delia radicum. The sequence goes on from CM037853.1 coordinate 47,259,238, forward strand.
GGAGTTTGGTCACACTACATACACACAAGTATTGTTCTCGATCAGAAGAGACAGAATTAGCTAATACCAATGCACAATTCATTTCTCAATAAAAAGTTTTTCATATAGAGCAAAATTAACAATATAAAATACTTTGTTCAATTGACACATAAGTTAACCACTGACGAGTCCCAGGAGGGGGACGAAACTGCGGCAGTCTGGTGTATCCCTTGTGTCCGTAAAATTTTTCAATAAAAATGTTTTCTTCTTCTTCTTCCTGTAAAGAGACTAACTAAAGAAATATTCTACAGTAATTAATATAAAAAAAATTAATTACGATTGTCATTATCTGACGGTTGCAAAACACTTTCTAACAAAAAATTTATTAGTTTTTAGCAAGTGTTTTTTAATTTCTAATCCACTTTTAGCAAAACTTTTGCTGAATCTACTAATTTTGTCGCTAAAAATCAGATAGCTGATTTTCAGCAAAAGATTTTGCTGACATTAGCATTTTTTTTGCAAGCACCCTCCTGACTAAAATTTTGCTGACTCACCAAAATTTTTTGCTGACTTTACTAACTTTTTTTTTTTGGGTTGTACTACATCTGACATGTTGAGACATCTATTCATTCTGCGTATATCTTTCAATCTGGTTATCGTCCACACTATTAATGTGCTTATCAACATAATTTTTTTTAGCAAAATAAATAAGTAAAACATTAGTGAAACAATAGTTCAAAACAGTTAAGTGCTGAATACTAATATTTTAGCTGAAAATATAATTTTATCAAAAAATTTGCTCAAAAATAGCATTCTTAATTTTTCAAGACATTTTACTAACAATTTTTATGAGTGTAGTTTTTAAATTTTTCTTTGTCAAATCCATCAAATTTCTTTGTCAAATCCATCAAATTACGTTTCATACAAATTTAAATTCTTTTTCAGTGAAGTTCCAAGTCAAAAATCTGAATTTCTTAAAATTTCCAGCGCATTTTTCATTTAAAAATCTCGTTTTTTTTAAAGTGTTCGTTATAAGATTAAAAATTTGTATGAAAATTCGTAAAAGGGTCCAAAAATTAGTTCGTTATATAAACAGTTCGCTATAAACGATGTTCGTATAACCGTATTATTTTGTATGAAATATGGTTAGTAAATTCGTTGAGACTATTCCACTGTAATATGTTTTTATATGTAGAGACTGGTGTTTACTTTGGTATTTGAAGCATGTGGAAAATTAGTTAAAATTTTAAGTTTTTTTCTAAATGTTTCTGGACATTTAAATGGATTTGCAAAATCCTAAAGTGAAATTGGTTTAACTTCCTTATAGTACCAGTGCGAGCAATATCCTGATACAAACACCGACATGCTCAAATTAAAAATAATTTTCTGCTCACAAGGAATAAATTGGTTCGAATTCCATTGTAACCAACCAAATTTAATCATTATTCAATAATTTTAATTGTAAGTACTTAAATTCTTCATCAGAATAATTAAACTTTATTGTAAACAGTAAATATACAAAATTAACCAAAACACAGTCACATCATTCAAAATATTCCTTTTCCGAATCAATATTGAAAAAAATTTATTTTCTACATTACCTTTAATACCAACAACCAACCACTTTTTGGAGATTTTAGGACTTGAATAAAATATTTGCAGTTAAAATCGAATATAAGTTTCGCCTCCAAAAAAAAAAATCACTCTATCTAAAATATTAGCTTTCGTTACCCATTTTAAAATAATATAAAGTTTTTAATAGTGTTGGTAACTCTAATAAAATATTAAGATTAGCAACCAAAGTTGTGTTGTACATACAAATCAATTTTTAGACATTAATATTTAAACTTGAAAGGAAAAAAATATTCTAGGTAGAAATTTTAAAATACAAATTCAAATTGTATTTGGGTTAGAGGTAAAGTAATTGTCTGACAAGCAGAAGGTCACCGGTTCGACTTCAGTTCGCGGCATAAGAATTTTTTTTTAATAAAATAATTTTTAAATAATATATTTTCTTATAGTTTTGGTAACTCTAATAAAATATTGAGATCAGCAACCGAATTTGTATATAAGGTGGCGCAAAAGTAATCCTCCTATCAGAAAATGCTATACATAATAAATACATAATAAAAAAAAAAAACATCGGAAGGTTATTTCTGCGCCACCGTATACAAATCTATTTTTAGACATACATATTTAAATTTGAAACAAAAAACATTCAAGGTCGAAATTGGAAAATACAAAATCAAATTGGGTTTAGGCTATAGAGGTAAAGTAATTGCCTGACAAGCAGGAGGGTAGCCGGTTCAAGCCCAGTTCGCGGATAAGAATTTTTTATTAATAAAATAACTTTAAAATAATATACAATTTTTTATAGTTTTGGTAACTCTAATAAAATATTAAGATTAGCAACCGAATTTCTGTTGTACATACAAATCTATTTTTAGACAAATATTTAGATTTGAAAATAGAAAATATTCAAGGTTGAAATAGAAAAAAAAAACATATAAATTGGGTTTAGGCTAAAGGTAAAGTACTTCGAAAAATTAAGCAAATATACGAAAAATTGGGTGAATGATGTAAATATAACAACCACAATATTTCAGAAACTGCAATTGAGAAAATTTGTTTCCCTAGATTTGGATTCAGCGTTCATTGGTCTATTAAAAAAACCAGGGTTTTTTGGCCGTTGATTAGTGAAATTTATACTATTGATTTTAAATGATTTGTAGTTTGTTTAAGAAATATATGGCTATAAATCTTCCCATTTTCTCTATACAATTTTAATTTTTTTTTTTTTTTTTTGTATTTGTTATCCCTTAGTCTGTATGGCGTCATGACTTCTCATAAGTTTTTAATGCTCAACACGCATTTTATCATAATTTTTCACTTTTTTAATTTATTTCTTCTATTTTTGTTCCAAACGTACAATATAAATACGATTGTCTAAGAGGCAATAAATTCCATTACGTTTTTTTTTTTGAATTGAACACGCAACTTTATTTTTAGTTTGTTCCTTTTTGGGGCCCCATTGTTAAAGGTGTTGTCCAAGTAAAATCTAGATAATCCAAACAATATTTTGTGTGTAATTGTTAGAAAATTAACTTATTTTACATGTACAAGTTCAAGTACACAAAAGTTAGATTTTAATTACAATTGAAATCGATACTCATGAATATTGACCTCTGATGGTTGGTATTAGATAAAACTGAAAATAAGATGGGTTGATGTGATAAAAAATTTATTATATACTACTATTAAGTCTCTATCTACAAAGTACCAAAAATCTAATTTTATTCGAAAAAAAAACGATAGCGGAATAGAGTGTAATCATATTAGATCGGAAATTTGTTTAAATCGAGTATTGTAGTAAATAAATTTATTATAATACTCAATTTTTTTTAAATAATTAAAATTAAAATTACTTCATTATAATACTCTGTTTTCTATAGATACGTTTTTTTTTCTACACATTTTTTCAGATTCGGAGGCAATTTACCAAATTTAATAAATTCTGGGAAAAAAAATTGAATGAAAAAATTTTCCAACAAAAATTTTTAGATTTTTTAAACTTTTCTACATTCTGAAAGTTCTTTTTTTCAATAAAAGTCTTAAAAGTGACAGAAAAATCTGTTGTTGCTATTGAAAAGCTTACTACACTCAAAAAAGTTTGTTGTTAGAATTGAAATGAGAATGACAGTTAAAACAAAGGTACACTGAAAGAATTATCGTTCATGATATTAATGTAACAATTTCATAGACTTCTTTCGTAGATTCAATAAAGAATTTCTTTATAAGGGCTGAACCATCTCAATTTCACATAAAATATTGCTGTTTTGACATCACTGTTTCCAAAATTGTTAGGTATAAGTATATCAGAGACTATCAGAGACCTAAGGCAAATACAAAGTTTGAGGAAACTGGCGCATCTGGAAACAGGAAATATGAGGACATGAAAATCGGAAAAAACTATAAATATATACCAAAAATGTACTTACTTAATTATCATTTGCTTGGAAGTGTTATAGGTACGCAATTCATCAAGGTCGTATTTAAATGGTTATTTAATTACCTTTGATTTGATATACAACATGATTTTTTTATTTGAAACGGTCAAAGGTCACTTTTTTGACTTATAAGTCGGGAGGCTAAATATATCTTTGAAAGCGATCTTTATAAAAATTAAAAAAAAATATATATATGCCTTCTCTACAATTGTGACAAATTGCAAATTTAGGAAAAAGCAAGGAAACTAAAACTGTAACAAGTCACCGATATTTTTAGACCCATTATGCCCGAGTTCTAATGACTGGCTAGTTTATGATCAAACTTTGGTTAAATATATCTATTTACAGTGATTTTTTTTTCAGATCTTGTCAGATTATTTAGGTAACGGTATTTAAGGATAACGCTATTTTAATTATTTCGGTAACGATATTTTAGCGATAACGGTATTTTAGATATTTCGGTAACGTTATTTAAGGGCTATTGGTATTTCAGTTATATCGGTAATGGTATTTTACTGATAATGGTATTTAAATTATATCGGCAACGGTATTTTAGGTTTAAGTCAGCTGAAAGGGGGTTTGAATCGATGACGTCATTTGAGCGGTATTGCCTGCCTTCCGTGGTATAAAACTGACAATTGTATTTCGAAAGCTAAGTAAAGAGCTGGACAACACCATTTCCAATAATATATTATTAGATTATTAAAAAAACTGTCTTTTTTTATATATTATTATCAAGAATTTTTAGAAATTTAAAGACACTATTTTCAATTTAATTTCGAAAAGAGAGTAAAAGATCTACACAAAACCAGCAAAAGCTGTAATTACTACGTAAGTGGTTATATAATGAAAGTAAAAATCGCAACACAATATAATTCGGGCGTCAGCACTAGTTACTTTTGGTTGACAAAGTCGTTTGTATAAGCAGTCAAGCTTACCCGCGACTACTTATTTAATTACAAATATAATGTCTTTTTTTTGTGTCAACTACTTATTTTTAATAACTGATAAGAATAAGGGTTACCTTTACAAACTTGTAAGCAAATATATTTTTAGTTGCTAATAAGTTATTATTAGTATAACTTATTATTATGGTAACCACTTATTTTTTATGTTTTGTAATGCAGCGGATAAGCAAGGGTTCAAAATTTGTTTATTTTTTTCATGAAGCAAATATGTAAAACTACTTACAAAAACGACCTCGTCAAACAAAAATAATGAGTTCTGACGCCGAATTATATGCAGTTGCCTCTAATTCTACTGCTTATATTTAGATACTGCACCCAAAAAAATAAGTTAATAAAACGTCTTGTAAATCAGGTATACTATTTTCAGCATTTTTTTTTTTGCTAAAATTATGTTATCAGCCAAAATTTAGTTATACTTATTCAGCACACAACTGTTTTGAAATAATCTTTTACTAATTATTTTACTAATGTTTTACTAATATATTTGCTAAAGCAAATTGTGCTGATAAGCACATTAATAGTGTGGACGACAACCAGATTGAAAGATATACGCATAATGAATTAGATGCCGCGGCATGTCAAGATGTAGTAGTGACGTGGAAAATCATACTAAAAGTACAACTCTTGTAAGACATCCACCAAAATCAACCATGAAAGATTTTTGTATCTGTTTTTCATATATAAAACAAAATTGTGGATTGAAACAACTTAAATTTTGAGTTGTCACCGGCTTGTGAAAGTAATTGTATATTAATTAAATAAAATACAACATAAAATAGTTAAAGTTAATATAGATTAACAGCCGTATTATAAAAATGTATTTTTGATTTATTAACCGTTTTTAACCAACATTTGCTATAGTTGTATTTATAAACGAAAAATAGTCTTTTAAACCTTTAATAAACCATTCATAAAGTAAGAAATTTTATTGTTGGATTTACCCTTCTTTAAACCAAAAATAAGAAGACATTTTGCATTTAGACATTATGTTTAAATCTACATACGACTATTGTTTACCTTTAATAAAAATATTTCTGCAGAATATTTTTGAAAACTATTAATAGAAAGTGATTAAAGTGATTATTTTTATTTTCTATATCCTTAACTCTTTTTTTATTAAATCCTTTAACAGCTTCTATAAGAAATTGTAAAATGAAAAAAATTATAAGTATGTGTAATAGACATTTTTAAATATATTGAATGATCTTTTAGAACCAGCTCACGAAGCTCTTACCTTATCCTCTTCACACCAGTTTTCAGACCTTTGCCTCTTTTTTGTTTCCTTCAAAAATAGAAAATATACAATTAAAATTATTTTGGTATGTCCATTCATAGTATTTATTAACACACATACCATGTTTTCCACTTCTTTATTGGTTTTATTTGTTTTTGGAAATCTAAATCCATTTTTCATTTTTTTGGCACAAATCAGTCTATTTTTGGTAAAAAAAAATCACAGAAATAAAATAAAAACCTGACAAAATATGTTAGTGATGTAAATCAGATGTAAACAAACTATTTATTCGATTATTTTTGTTACCATATACTACTAAAATAGAAAACTCAAAACAGTTTTGCAATATTTTTGTTTAAATTTTTTTCAGAACTCATTTAATACGTTTTTTATTTTTAAAACATACTTTTTAAGTCGAATGTTGAAAAAAAAATATGGACAAATAAACATATAATTGATTATCGGGTTTATTAATCAGTGGTTTAAAGCGTCACTAACAACTAAATGACAAGTAAATAATAAGAGAGTTGCCATACATAAGCAAAAAAAATACTACAAACATTCAATAGTTATGGAGCTGTTATTGTTTCTTTATGAATTAAAACTTTTATGAGTGATTAATAAGACAAAAGTCTATAATAGCTATTGCACTCTGTAAACTCACAATAAGACTTTTTATAAATACGGCTGTAAATATGTATTTGTAAACTAAATGTCTATAGAGATAAATAATCTAGTAAGGTCAAATTGCAAACAAATATACAAACAGGTAGACAGACTAAAGCGAAAGACAAAGACAAAGACACACATCTTAGGTAGATTTGTATGTTTCCTCTTTCTTATTGCAAAAATGGGTTGTATATGTTATATTTTGTTATTTTTTCGTTTCGTTTCTATAATCTCCGCGGCATTTGCGTTCATTTAGATAATAATTGATGTAAGTAGTTCAAAGATAATTTCGTTTATGTTATTTCTATAGTTTTCAGATATTACATTAATTCATATCGTCAATTTGGGAGTTTGTAACGTATTGTATTTTGTAACGTATTGTAAATTATTTTAAAAAGAATCACAAAAATATGTTTTATGACTTTCAGCAAATAAATTAACTAAAGTATAATTTTTCTACAAAATTTTTGATTTTTTTTCAGTCTACTAATATTCAGCAAAAATGTTATTAGTTTTTAGTAAGTGTTTTTTAATTTCAAATCCACTAAGTGTTAGTAAAACTTTTGCTGAATCTACTAATTTTGTTGTTAAAAATCTGCTCGCTGATTTTCAGCAAAAGATTTTGCTGACATTAGCAATATTTTTGCAAGCACCCTTCTGACTAAAATTTTGCTGACGCAGCAAAATTTTTTTGCTGACTTCACATACTCTTTTTATTTTGAGTGTGGTAATGAGACCTCTTTGATTAGTTTTCTTGTGAGCCTTTTTAGTTTGAGCAGCTCGTTTCACTTTAGCTTGTGAGCTTTGTTGGAAAATGTATATATTTTTGGATCGCTTACGAGCTTTTTCCATCCCTGGTATTTTTAAGATATCCTTACATTGAAACACGATTGTTCTCAATAAAGCAGGTGTTGTTGTTAAAATAAATTGTTGTTGCCTTTTAGTCCCTAATAAAGATGTCATGTGAATTTAAGACCTACAATATAGTTTTAACTACAAAAATCCATTAGATTAGAGACATTGAAATACAAATAGTTTCATTGCAAATAAATATGTTCCCATTGTATAAATAAAAATCTTTTTTAGCCTACATTCTCTCACATACTTAAAACTACAGTCGATTTTTTGATTTTATCAAACGCGTTAATGTTATATATCAACAACGCCCTTGTTTTTGATTTTGTTTTTTTTCGTTGCCAACTTTATTAACCTCCTTCGACAACAAAGGATGTTAAGACGCATGCAGCCAACGTAGCTCTAAACCTTTTTTTCTCCTTTTTTTTAAATTTATTATGGATCAACATGGCAAATACTTAAGATAAACACAAAATACAGCCAAAGATCCATGAGCTAGTCGAGAAGTTAAGAAGTTACATACTGCAAATCCAAGTACATTTATACATTTTGTACGGACACGAAAAGATTAAATGCTTTACAATGAAGAAAAGTATGTAAAACTTTAGGGGGGAAACAAATATGCTACCAAGTAATAAGAAGAATCATAAGTACAAGACGAAAAAAAAAGTAACGAGATCATTATTACGTCAAGGCAAATTAAACTTCAACGTACTTGCACAGTGGTTCGATAGCATAGTTTTTTAGAAATCAAATTCATTCATTAAATTGATTTATATTTTGTTTTATAATTTTGTGTTAATAAAATGTATGAATTTAAAAACAAAAAGCTTTTATCACCATTAGATTGGTTCTTCAAATACGATTTTTTTAATTTTTGCTTCTCCTACTTGCCAAATTTGTTCAATGTCACCTAAAAAGTTTATGGTTAAAATTTGAGCCAAATCGGATAAATTTATAAGGTCGCGCTAATGGGTCAAAGCTTTGAAATTTTGGTCAAAATAAACAATATTCATTTTATTTATTTATTTTTATTTTTTTTTTTAAATAAAAAAAAAATAAAAAATTTTTTTGTTACATTTGGGGTTGTCACTCGAATAAAACTTATTCGATTAATCGATCGAAAAAAGAAAATCCGAACTAACAATTTATAAAATATGCTTTTCGAATAACGAACAATTCGAATAATTATGACGATTAATCGAATAAAAGGGAAAATTAAAAAAAAAAAATGCTTCTCTTAATAAAACTTTTTTGAAAATTTATGAATTTTGGGAAAATTTGTATAGAAAATGGTAATGAACAAAATAAAATCAAAACTCTATTGAAGAAATATATGAAATTTTAAAACTTTTATTAAACGTTTTCCAAGATATGGGCTCTATATTAATGGGTAAATATATATGATTGACTTTCAAAGAATTCAAAGATAAAATGCTATAAACTTATTTAAATTTAAGGTAAAGGGTCCGCCATCTAACGTTTTTTTTTTTTTTTCAACTAGTGCTTATTTCGTGAATGGTAACACTTATCTCATGGCTGATTTGACAGATAATTAGTTTTATCCTTCCGCTGAACGAATATGGTTATGTATACGCCTGAACAACGCTGGGAAATATTGCGACATTACTTTGAAAATCATGGTAATGTTGCAGAATGTGTGCGAAAATTGCGTATGGATTTTGGTCCATTTTTCTTTGAAAATGAGCAAGGAGTGGCCGTTACAGTCAATGGCGATCGTTGTCGGGCAATGTTGAACGAATTTTTCTTCACAAAAATTGAAGAGGAGGATATTGTCAACATTTGGTTTCAACAGGACGGCGCTACGTGCCACACAGCTGAAGCTACACTCGATGTTTGCGCCCGTGTTTTTGAAGATCGCATTATCAGCCGCAGAGCTGATGTCGTTTGGCCACCTCGGATCTGCGATTTGACACCGTTGGACCATTATTTGTGGGGTGCCGTCAAAGATAAGTGTTACGCCAACAAGCCAGAGACAATTGACGCTTTAAATGACAATATTCGTGAAGCCATTGGTGAAATACAGCTGCACACAATCGATAATATGCTTAAAAATTGGACCGATCGTGTAGGCTACTGCATGGCCAGCCGAGGCAGCCATTTGAATGAAATTATTTTCCATTATTAACCGGAAGGATTGTACTTTCAAATAAAAAAAGAAATTAGAGAAAATATTTAGTAGTTTTTTTATATAGCATTTTCAAAAAAAAAAATTTTTTTTGGCGGACACTTTATTTTAAAATTACCTAACCGACGGTTGGCCACTGTTATCAATCGGGTAACATGACAACACTGTCAAGATTGTTAACCCCACGTTCTGTCAACGCATATCCGACATCGCCGACGCTTTGCCAACTCTGTACCGATTATATTTTTCTGAATGGGCTATTATTTTAACAAGGGCATGTGCATCGAGGAAACTACTTACCTCGGTAACATGTTACTCCTCACCTACGGGTGAAGAGTTGTTAATGTTTAAAATTCTTTTTACTAAACTCTGTTTTGTATATCTGCGCTAGTTTGACACTTTGTATGCGGAACACCTTTTTTCGATGTCGTGTCGCATGTTCTGTCAGAAGACGATGGTATTTTCTAATTTAGAGACTCCTTGATCTAGGGAAATGGCCGGATTCAGGGAGTAATATTAGTCCAGTGGAGGATTTTTTTTTCCATTTTGCCCTATCTCGTTTAGTTTTGTAGATACTGGTCAATTAACAAGAACTTTGCAAGATAGCGCCAAACTGACAAAATTTTGCCAAAACTGAACTGAATATTTACCAATTTATGTGATAACACAAATTAACACGCTCCTATATTTCAAATTTCATTCCTCGTTCCAATCTATTTCGATTCCCCGTTCTATTCCATATCGTTCCAATAAAAAAATAATGTTCCATTCTATTATCGGAGTGTTTTAATTTTTATTTTTACGTGAATGGTTAAACATTTAAATACGATACCCTGTGCCTATTTAAAAAATACAGGGTTCGGCAATTGAAGTGTTACAAATGTAAATGGATATATATATCTTTTCAAGTTATTGTAAGATTTTATTTTAAAAAAAAGTATGTATTACTACAAACTAAACAAATTTACAAAATGTATTTAATATTTTCGATCTGTCCTCCTTTACCCTTTATTATCCTGTCGCTAGTGGAAATCTGCCAAATATCGTCTTTGAACAAAAGACCCTCCCGACCATACCGACCCGTACCGACAGATTTTAATGCAGTTCGCATATGTTGTAGATAATAACAATTTAAGGGAACCGTGTTTTTTAGCTGCCCAATCTCATGCTTGGGCTTTACTAAGTGGTGTCAAAAATTACCCCATTTTACGGTTTTTGGGGTTTATTTTGTTCTGTTAAAAGTAACTATAGACAAATTTGGTATTAACTAAAAAAAATTTTGAAGACACTTTCACCGGGTGTACAAATGATGTCCAAAGATTTCCAGGTATTTTTGTTATTCAAGAAAAGTTTTCTGAGTAACATTAATTAATTAACGATTTTTTCCCCAAAAGCCCTTTTCTCCTATATTTCAAATAATTTAAAAATGTGGCAACTCTGGGTCCACTATATAGGCAATATGGGTATTAACATTTTTGTTTTCTTGAGTACTGTAACCACGCCTACAAATAAATCTAGTTTTAGTGAATTTAAGACAATTTTCATACAAAAATAAATGAATGTTTAACCCTACTTTTTAACCCTTAAGCCTGAGATAGGGCAGCTAAAAAAATACGTTTTTTCTTTTTCTTCTATCTTCTATCCGACTGCGAGTTCGGGTCGGGATACCTCCCTTATAAGATGATAAAAAGTACACGCTGTCACAAAATTAAAAAAATCGATTTGGTTTGAACAGCGATACATATTTTGGGTGCCCCTACAAATAACTGCCCTTTTTTGTATCGTAAGTTAAAATAGGTTAACGATGCCCTGGAAAGCTAATATTTTTTTGTGAATGGTTGTCATCAAACTTAGTACAAAAAATATTAAATATACTTAGTACGAAATTGAATAACAAAAAAAATTTTTTTCTTTCATCTAATGGTCAAAATTGACATATTTCCCTATTTTCAAGGCGTTGAGACACCTTTTCCCCTTAAGCGATCACCATAATTTTTTGCATAGTGTATTTTGATATAAAAACGAATGTTTCTGGGGGGAGTGCCGATCTCTAGCATGATTTTATTTTACCCATACAACTTTGGCGCGCCCTAATAGTACAAAAAGTAACGATCTACTATTGTCACATACAACAGTTGAGTTTACTGAAAATACACATCTGTAGATGTAACTGCAGCATATTTGAAAGCATGTACTTTCAAAGGGGATTAGTTTTCAATATGTGAATCCTTTTCATTCTTATTAAAAAATATGTTTTTCTATTTTAGTCAAAGTTTGTAGGCCACTATTTCGATTGAAAACTTTATTAAATTTTTTAATAATTTCTTTGTTGTTGGCATCTTTAATCTTTTCCTTAACGCAATCTATAACATCTAAACGTTCATTTATAGAGAGCCCTTTTGTTTTCAATTTGGTGATGCTTAAACAACGACATTCGAAATTACTTTTTCTATAAGTAAAATCAAATTTTTATTCCAGATTTTTGAGATATCAATTTTGTATAGCGTCACTGAGTATAGTTAATGTGTCACATATTTCATTAAAATTATCACAACAATATTTTCAGCTTAAATCCAAGGTTTACTTAAATTCGGATACATTGATTGTTGATTGTAACAAATTTTGTAGAGATGGAACCTAAAAAGATATCAAAATTATATACTAGACACTTATGCCGACCTTTTAGGATGTAGATTATCTTTAATCTTAGTTTAACGCAGTTTGTACCTTAAATACTGCTATTGGAATTTTGTTTATTTTGCTTTATTTTAGTAAAGATCGAAATTCTGAACTAGAAAAAGTTGTTCCGGCAAATGTTTGTTAATAAAATTGGAAATGGTGCACAAAATTCGTTGTCGCTTTAGCTAAACGAAGGTTAACTGACATCCCAAAAACTAGGCCTTAAATGTTGAACTTAAGGTACGTTCACATTAATCAAATATTTGAACAAAATATTTGTTCACATATTTGCTTCCAATTGCGTCAAATAAAAAATTATTTTATTTTATGTTCAAACTATGATCAAATATTTGATGGTTTTTGTTTGTTCAAACAGCTCTCAAATAGTGTCAAATAAAATAAACGAAAAAATATTTTTCGAGCGTTCAGATTGAAACAAATATTTGTATTAAATATTTATTTAATCAAAGTGTAAAAAACATAGATTTATTTAATCGAAAAACTAACTGTTTTTTAAAAAATTTATCACTCGGGATCTCTCTCGGACCTAGCCTATTTATGTTATAAGGGTATATTAATACTCCTGTGGAGCAAAAATTTTGTCCGTTTTGCTCTATCTCGCTTAGTTTTGGAGATATTGGACATTTTAAAATATCGCCATTTTGTAAAATGGCTTGTATCTCGAAAACTAAGCATGATATCGCAAAATGGACAACATTTTTGGAAACCTTAACAAAGAAGACCTTACCAACAACACAAATGTGTACAGTGTTCCGATTCCAATCATTCCCCGTTTCATTCCATATCGTTCCGTTTTGGACCAATGTTCCATTCTGTTATCGGAATGAATAATTCTTTATTTTCACGTACGACAACACAATTGTGTACAGTGCTCCGATTCCAATCGTTCCCCGTTTCATTCCATATCGTTCCATTTTGAACCAATGTTCCAATCCATTATCTGAGTGATTAAATTTTTTTAATATTTATTTACATTTCAGTTTTTTAATAAAGCCTTTTAATAATAAATTTATTAAAAAAATTTATAATTGACGATTTTACCACCTTTTATTTGCCATTGTTTGTTCTTACATTTTTTTTGTAAGATCAAATAAATATTTGCTCAAATCAGAAGAAAATATTTGATAGCTAGTGTTCACACTATGGTTAAGTTTGTCAAATATTTATTTGAATGCAAATAATTTTGTTTGACCAAAATCAGCTGATTTGCTGTTTGACACACAAAAATATTTTGTGTTCAGATTACGGCAAAGAAATATTTCATGTTTTTTGTCAAATATTTGACTAATCTGAACGTACCTTTACCTTAAGAAATAATTCTTTACAATTTGAATTGATATCTTTAAAATCTGAATGTATAAAGTCTGATACTCTACAATCTTGCAATTTTAATGAAAAATGTGTAAAAAGAGCATTTTTATAAAAAAATCTAAAAAATATTGCAAGAAAGTAGAAAATGGCATTTTATGGCAAGGTGGAGCAAAAATGGCATTTTTGGAAAATATTTGAAAAAATGGCAAATGCTGCAGTTTGTGGCAAATGCCAAAAAAAAAACTTGGTCTAATAATTATATTAATTTGTTTGATTTTATTGTATCATATATATATATAGTATTATACACTAAAGCATACATATTAAGCTATATCAAGTATATATGAATAAAAAATATCAACTTATATGTAACATAATACACTCAAAAAAATAAGTTAGTAGAAAAGTTAGTAAAACATCTTGTAAATCAGGTATACTATTTTTCAGCAAATTTTTTCCTAAAATTATGTTTTAAACTAAAATTTTTGTTATACTTATTCAGCACTTAACTGTTTTAAACTAATGTTTTTCTAATATTTTACTAATGTTTTACTAATTTATTTTGCTAACAAAAATTGTGATGGTTAGCACATCAATAGTGTGAACGACAACCAGACTGAAAGATATACTCAAAATGAAGTAGATGTCGCGGCATGTCACGATGTAGTAGTGACGAGGAAAATTATACTAAAAAGTACAACTCTGGTAAGACATAATATAAAAAAATCAACCATGGAAGATTTTTGTATCTGTTTTTCATACATAAAACAAAATTGTTGATTAAAACTACTTAAATTTTGCGTCGTCACCTGCTTAAATAAAAGATTAAATGTGTATTTGTAAACTAAATGTTTATATATATATTAATAATCTTGTGTGGTCAAATTGCAAACAATATATTTTGCAAACAAAAGGGTTGTATATATTATATTTTGTTATTTTTTCGTTTCGTTTCTATAATTCTCTGCGGCATTTGCGTTCCTTTAAAAGATGGCATCATTTAGACAATAATTGATGTAAGTAGTTCAAAGATAATTTCGTTTATGTTATACAAATTATTTCTGTTGTTTACAGTAATTCATATCGTCAATTTGGGAGTATGAACATTTTTATATTTTGTAACGTACTGTAAATTATTTTAAATAGAATCACAAAAAACTGTTTTATGATTTTCAGCAAATAAATTAACTAAAGTATAATTTTTCTACAAATTTTTTGAGTTTTTTTCAGTCTACTAACATTCAGCAAAAATTTTATTACTTTTTCGTAGGGGTTTTTTAATTTGCAATCTACTAAGTGCTAGCAAACCTTTTGCTGAATCTACTAATTTTGTTGCAAAAAATCTGCTGGCTGATTTTCAGCAAAAGATTTTGCTGACATTAGCAATTTTTTTTGCAAGCACCTTCCTGACTAAAATTTTTCTGACTCAGCAAAATTTTTTGCTAACTTTTTTATTTGGGTGTATAAAATGGTATATGATGATACATACTATATAGCGCTATATTAGAAATTTTCGTAAAAATAAGTATGAGATGTAAATATATATCGTTACATATGGGCACATATATAATCATATCAAGCTATATATGATAGATATATAGGATTTTAATGTGTCTCCATTATTTTTATCGGTTTATGCTAGAGCAATAGTCCAGTTCGGCTCACTGTGCGTTTAGATAAAAACGAAGTAGGAATTTATACAGTTCATTTATAAAAACCATCCTAAAGAATTTTAACAAGATCATTCTTTACAAAATTAAAATAAGAAAAGCAGAAATATACTAAAATTCCAACCATATCTAAGAATCAAATCTTTTCATTTTGTAGGCTTTTGTGACAAAATGTTAAATTCAACACCTTTTTTATTCTAAATTGAACATGTTTGTTGTTATTTGAACGAAAGAAAAAAAAATGATCTTAATTTTTCAAGTGTAAATATTTGCTACATACAAACCATTTAAATGTCAAATATCTTTACGGTAAATTTAATTTTGTATTGTCAATTTACTCCATGTTGTTAAAGTAACACCTCCACCTTAATGTTCCAAAAAAAAAAAAAAAAATGTCATGTTGCAATTGCAAATTTTTGTGCAAATTGTTCATGACAACACTCAATATAAAAATTTAACTGCATTCAATTGCAACCGGCAATGGGCCTTGGCCTTCACTTACCTTGAATTGTATTGTCATGTTCATGTACGGTTCATGTACTCTTTTGGTGGGCATCATTTCAACAATACCATCCTACCAATGAACCAACGACAGCAGACAATATTCCCCCAAAATACAACAACAACATTTGATCGTTTAAAACCGTTACATACTGAGTGCTCATGTCGCTCATTTACTAGAAGACTGTCATAACTCAAAAAATACGATTTTCCAGAAAACGCTTTTAAAGTTTAAATCCATATCTGCCTCTCAATTGGTGCTGGTAAAAGAATGAGTAGTGGGTATCGAGTATCGAGTATCACGTAAATGTCTTTTTTTTTTGGACACTCTATACTCAAAAGTAACTACTCGATATTTTCAGAGTAATATTTTGTACCGAAAAACAGTACAAAAATGCGACTCTGCTACAATAATTAACATTAAAAAACATCGAAATACTATCCAGTGACCCAATATCCACATTGGGGGATCTTAGGGGCATAGGATGGAAGAGATTGAGGAATTTCGTCAGTGCGACGGAGTTTCCTGTGTTAGGAATATGACATGGGACCGATTTTTAGAGCGCACAACAAGCCGACTCTGGCTTAGGCGTAAGTCCTCAGGGACTTGAGTCAGATTAGAAAAGCATTTCCATTCTCCGAATCCTCTTTTCGACCTAACCTTACATTAGAATAAAACTCTGCTAGAGGAAAAAATCAAAGGTAAAAAATTCACAGAAAATAGTTAAAAAACCATAATAAAAACTCATTGAATAGTTTGAAAAAAGTTTAAAGCTTATTTGAAAAATTTATTTCTCAAGGTTTTATGGATTGGGAGGAACGATGGACAGGGTTGACTATACTTAAATGATATGACATGCAAACATTCACATTGAAACATTTTCACCAAAAAAATGTATGGCCGTTTAACCAATTTTTTACCAAAGTGTCTTTAAAAACATGTAAATTTTAAGAGCCTATAACTTCTAATATGAATGCGATAAAACGACTACAAACGTAGGCTAAAACATTTTAAAATTTGAGCAAAATTGATTATTAATAGGTTTTCTGTTAAAGCTCTGCCTACTCTGAAGGCTCTAGATTTTCTAAAACTTCGTTTTCTGATGAAATCTTTAGCCAGATCGAAATACCACTATCTACCTAGATAATATGCTTGATTTGCTTTATTTTTGTAAACATACGGAGGTTGAAAACTAGTTATAAATTTAATTATAACTAACATAATAATAAAAACTTATAAAACTGTAAAAAATTTTAGTTTAGCATTAGAGTTGGTCATTCTAGTTCATTTCGATCATTTTGTTTTATTGAACTAGTTCATTCTTTTATTTCATGAGTTTTTTTGACAAACTACAGCAGTTTGGTCTTCATTCTGTTTTCCTAGATTGGATTAAGTCTTATTTATCAAATAGAGTATGCAAGGTTGTTATTGAAGGTTTTGAGTCTAAGCCTTATTTTCAAACGTCTGGCGTGCCGCAGGGCAGTGTTTTGGGTCCACTTCTTTTCCATTTATTCATTAATGACATTTCAGCTTGCTTTAAAAAATCGAAATTTCTTTTGTATGCGGATGATCTTAAAATATTTCGTAAAATTTCCTCATTTCCAGATGTTTCTGAATTACAGGTTGATTTGAAAAATCTAGGTGCATGGTGTACGTTAAATAACTTACATTTTAATCTTTCAAAATATTTTCATGATTCATTTAGTAAATCTCTGAATCCTATTATATCAAATTTCAATATTAACAATCAAAACTTGAAAACTGTTAAATCTACACTTGATCTTGTTTTCGACTCGTCGTTTTTTTTTTTTGTACCACATGTGGATTAACCCTAAAGCTTATAAAATACTTGCATTTTGAAAAGAAATTCTTCTGATTTTTCTGATCCTAATACTTTGAGGTTAATTTACAATTCGTTAGATCAAAGTTAGAGTATGCTGCAGTTATTTGGAACCCCTATAACATTACTCATGTCACTCGCGTTGAGAGAGTACAAAGAATTTTCATTAGATTCGCTTTAAGGTCACTTATCTTTGTTGATCCCATTCCTTCTTATAAATCGAAATGCCTATTATTAGGTTTGCACACTTTAGAATATCGAAGATAATACCAGTCGGCGTTACTTGTCTTTGATATAGTAAATGGTCTAATTGACTGTCCTGAGACAGCAAGTCTCTTATTCCATTTTATTTACCTCCTAGAAGTTTAAGATTTATTGAAATTTTTAATGTGACACTGCATCGCACTGAATATGCTCTAAATAGTACGCTAACTCGTACATTTATTCATTTAAATGAAATTAATTTTAGTCTGCAACATGAACGCAAATCTTATATACAGCCCAATTCTCAATAACAATTCCGTGAATATTTTTTCCCTATTCCTTGTTCCCCTATTCTTAATAAAATCTGCTTGGGGATTTTTTCACTTTTCCCTTATTCTAAACGAATTTCGAAAATGGGAAACTCTTCCCCCGGAAAAAAGGAGAATGTCAATAATAGGGAGAATTGTGATAGCATTTGTATGAATTATTCCATTATTCAATTAATTTTCTCTCCCTTATTATTCAATTATCTCTCCCTTATTATTATTTTCCCCGCCTGTTTAGAATAGGAGGATTTTTTCTCGAGAAAATAAAATCCGCAGGGGAAAAATCCGAGGGAATATTCATAATCGGGCTGATAGAGTTTTCCACGTCCATGAATAATTTTAAGCTTTTTCTTTATATAGTTTTTAAGTAATAAAGCTATATTATATTGAAGATATTATTATTAATTTATATTAATTTTTAGATTTAATCATAGTCTCTAAGGAATTTATGTTTCCATAGACTGAATAAATGAAATGAACTTGGTTAATTTCTGACCTCACTTTTTAACCCCTAAGATTAACATTGCGCGCCTTATTTAATATATTTTTGTCCTTCACAACATATTCTATTTTCATTTAAATCTGAGGATTCACCACTGTGCAGTTTCTTTGTAACTATAAATATTTTTATCTTTCAAAATACGATATAGGGATCAATGGAAGCATGAAAAGTATTTCTTTAGATTATATAATTTCCAAAAAAAAAAATTAAATCGTTAAATTTTTCTTTAAAATTCAAATAATCTAATGGCCTGTTTCTCGATTTCGAAAGAATGCTTTCTTTCGCTTTCTAAGCGAAAGAAAATTGATTTGGGTTTCTCTAACTATATGACTTGAAGTACAAGTCGAATGAAAACGTAACAGTTTTCATACAAAATTTGGTTTCTCTATTTCGAACGAGTTGTCAACAGTGCGAACGTAAATGTCAAAACCAGTCACTTACTTTTTTGATTTCGAGTAACAAAATATTTTCAAAAAAATATATCATTCATTCCATTAGAAAACGCAAAAAATCTAAACACGAGTCCTCTGATTTTTTTGATTTTTTGTACATGAATACTACATGGTCCCAATTGTACATTTCCTTTTTCAGATCTCCAAATTTATAAAAAATCTCGTGGTTTTATGCACGTTTTTAGTTCTCATAAATATCAAAAAAAATGCTAAGAGCACTTCACTTTAAAGTGCCATAACTTTTTAATTGTATATCGCATGTTATTAATTTAAACGATATTTGGAAGATGCACTTGTCCACTTTATAACTGGACTGAAATGTATAAAAATATTTCCATAGAATAAAAGAATAAACTTTGTTTAAAAAATCATTACAAATAGAAAACATGTTTGTCCCATAAAAATCAATATTTGTATATTAAGGTAAGATTCCATATTTTAGTAAACTGTATTTTTTTTTGAAAATCGAAATGGAAGAAAGTTTTGAAAATTACAAATTGATTCGAATTCGAGTGACTAGCTTCGTTCGCCTAGATTTTAGTTCGAGATCGTGGAACAGGTCTTAAGTTTTTAAAAAAATTTAATTTTTATTAGCACTAGAAAAAACGATGTTGATTTTTTAAATACGGTGGAAGGTCATCTTTGTAGAGAATTTAATTCCCTACAAAACCATACCAAGGTTTTTTTTTATTTGTTATATTTAATTGTTTATTAAAAATAACAAGGGGAAATTTTTTTTTTATCGAAAATTCTTTTTTTGCGTGCGCTAACTGATAAATGAATATAGAGTGCTGAAATTTTGTCACAATTTTTTTTTTTTTTTTTGGGAGCGACAATATATTTTGCATATGGGTCGGAAAAAAAATGTCATTTTATTTTCACAGTCTAGCGTTTTCCAAAATGGTCGCTGTTTTCTTTTTAAGTTCTAAAAAAAATTTTTTGTATATTTTTATACTTTTTTTGTGGTGTAATACGAGTATATATTTTGAAATGTGATAAAAATAATGAGATCTATAAAATGGTGTAGCTTTAATTAAAGTAAAGCAAAAAGTGTAATTCTAGTATTTTTAATTTGCTTGAAATTTAAAACCGGCATAATTTTTTCGCCGTTAAATATAAATGATTAACGCGAATGTATTTAGATGCTCAAACATCGGCTAACATATACACAAAAGGATATTCATGTCATACAAAAAAAAAATTAAAACATTTTTCCACAAAGTGTAGAAAATTTTTAAAATTCCTCATATATTATATCTTATAAAGCGAAAAACCTATACATGATATTACACAGTATGAAGCATGATATAGCGATTAAATCAGCATTATTAACTCAAAAATCAAGTATTTTGACTTATGACACTCTTGTAGTAAATAAGCGATATATTGGTATATTTTCTGTGTTTCTGCTGATATGCAGAATGTTGAAAGTCGAAACAATTATACATGAGCATCTCAATTCCCAACATTTATACTAAATACGTGCCACAAACAACATTTTTGTTTATTCCCCAATAGCTTTAAAATTTATTTTATTACTTTGTATTTAAAAAAAAAAAAATAGTTTTTAATGTTGTTTTCAGTTTTATTGTTCCCTTTTTGCTAAAATGCTTTGACCTGTAATAATTTTTAAATTGCTTACAAAGCGAAAGGAATATCAGTATTGTCAGCAATAAGATCACAAAGATCACTTACTTAAGAATGTTTTATTCATTGCCGAAATTGTTTATTGAATTAAGATTTCAATGAATTTTTTTGTATTGAATTTTTCTAGCTGTTGGTTGGATAAGATTAAATTTTTTGCAACATATTTGTCCTTACGTTTTATTGTCTTTTCAAAAATTTTAAGAGAAGGACAATGAGTCTAAATGCTGCTTTTTACCAACATGTCTTTATGCCACAGGCAGTGAAAGTCCGAGTAGCTGCCTAAATAATTCAGATCAATCAGCCAGAGTTCGTTTCTCCTTAAGACAATGAAGAAGATCTTGGATCGGTAAGTATACCAAGACTGCTATCCGTTATATTCTCACGACGATTGAATGTGCATAAGAGGCAAAAAACATTACAACAAAGAACATTACAACACGTCCTACGATGCGATTAATGTATCTATGTTTAGAAAGGGAATTCCTCCAATTATAATTAATTGAACCTCAGAGATGTTCCACTTTATGATAATCACGTTCGGCATAGGGACTACTTGTAGGATCGTAAATGCGACTAGAGAATGTCCTCAGGGAGCTAGAGAATGGGCTTCAGGACCTATGCATTTTTGTTGTCGGCCATCTCTAGGCGTATGCAACTTCCGCTGAACATTACTCTTGTGCAAAATGTGTTGTCTATTAATCCATCTAATGCAGTCCTGGTACCATTTACGAATAGGAGGAGACTTAAATTGCCTCTTATTAGAGTTGCTACAATAGGCTTCTCTGGCAGCGTTAAGTACCATGGGGTAACTATTGATAGATCCCTTACCTAGAACCATCACCTTGACTACGTTTCCAAAAAAGTCACCAGTGCATATTATGCCTGGCAGCGGCTTTTTGGAAGGACATCGGGCCTACGGCCACATGTGGTCTACTGGTCGTTCAATATTATTGTTAAACCTATGATCATCTATGGTGCCTTCGCGTTGTGGCCAAAAGTAGAGCTAGTTAACTAGTTTGGACTCTTAATCAGCTTGGTAGGGGCAACACTCTTACCTTGGGGCAGAGAAGGATCATGAGGACTACGAAAGGGCAGACTGTCTTGCCAGCCGTGGTGCCTGTCGGCCCTTCATTGGCCCCGGATCATTCTTTGAAATACATACGGGTTATGTTAGGGAAATGCTCAGGCTGTGAATAGAGTTTGAACTCTCCAGGCACTGGTCAACACCACGCTAAAGGATTTATTTCGTTTTCTAGTGTAGGATCGGGCAACTATTGTCCCTTGGCATTGGGTTTTAAAGGACCCTGAAGTCGTACCTCACTGGACACTGTAATCTCAGGTACAATTGGAACAAAAAGGGGTCAATCGGACACCGATATATTGTGAGTTGGTAGAATAACTGGCTTCATAGCTATTTTGAATCTTGAGGGACACTCAAGGCAGCACAAAAGATGTATACTGGTCGCAGTGCGTAGAGCCATCTGATGTAAACTAATTAATTGAATGACTGGAGGAAGTATAGTTCAAACTTTAAGAAGAAAACTTGTAGATCAAAATCAAAATCCGCGGATAATTAGTGATGTGATTTTATGTAAATTCTTTCCAAAGCCCGTTATCCAACTAGTAACTGAAAAGAACAAAAAGTGAGAGAGAAGTGTCTTCAACTTAAGAAACGTATTGTCAATCTAACACTTAACTCGTTCGCAAGGCTCTCTAAGGAAATTTAGTTAATTTACTTCCATACAACTGAGTCGCACCTTTTCCCTTTATGATCATACATAGGATGCCAGAAGATTGGAATGTTGTGCGCGCTCGCAGCAAGGCACAACCACTCCGGTTTACCAGAAGAATGCTGTATTCTTCAAGTAGCCAATCAGTTTCTCCAATTCAGCACCCCGCAAATCGAATCCAATAACTCGCATTAATCCCCGCAAAGGCTGAACAGAAGCCCATGAAATGTTCCAGGGTCTCATCGTACTCCGTACAAGATCTACAAACCCTTTATTGACCCCTTCCCATTCTCAAAAGGTGCGACTTAAGTGTCGAGTTGCCCTTTGTGGTTCCCATCAGATTGGCCAGTTCCCTGTTCTTCTGCCTCTTCACAGAACCTTCGTGACCGCATCAACATTCTCCTTGCCCCCATATCTCTCTATGGTTATTGATGGTCCACTGTTGAAGCTTCGGCTTTGTCAACCAAGAAGGCATTGGATTGTGAAGGATAGCAGAGACCAGTCCAATACCATTTCCAGCCAGCTCGTCAGCTTTCTGATTTCCCTCAAAAACAAAATGTTCTCGTAGCCGAACCTAACAAAGACGACCCCAGCAATAGTAAACGTTTAATTTCTTGCTTGCAGTTTAAAACAGTCCTACTATTTATAGATTCCTCTCACCTATCTCATTATGAAGATGTCCACATCGCCAGAATTGTCATTCCCGTTTAGAAAACGAATGCATTCTGCAATAACAGCAACCTCCTCCTAAAAAACGGTATTGTGGCCTGAGAGTAAGCACACCCATGTATCCAGGATACCGCAAAAGAAATCTAAACCAGTCTTCTCGTCCACCCATCCTTATAGAAATAGATTCCATTTGTCCCAGCCAATATTGCTCCATTCCCACAAATTTATCTATTCCCAACAAGAAACTCGTAGTTCTCCAGAACACGCTATTCGGCTACCCTATCACACTCCTCCGAAATGTGGTAGCCTGGCAGATTATTGAGGACCCTCTGATGTTGGATGCGCTGGGCTCCAAGAGTCCACTCCACAAGTGTTATCAGTCTGCAAGTTGCAAGGGCCGCCTCGTATATTACTCTAACATCTAAAGATTTCGATGAGTTAGCCTAATTCTTAATTATCTGCCAATTGTCCCAATTATAATACAACAATTTTATATAGATTTTGCTGACGCATTATGTATTTGTTCTATTTAAATCTTGAAATCTCTTCTTTATGACACAATAACTCAAACAGAAATTTCAAATGTTTGTTAAGTCTGCAAATTGGCAAAATGGAAATTGTATCACACGGTTTTATGACCATGTCATTAATAACAAATAAAGAAATTTACATTTGACTTTAAATTACCCAAAAAAACACTTTTGCGGAAATCAGTGATGTCAACTATTTATAATCAAAACGCGTCGAAGGGTACAGCAAAAAGCGCTAAATAAATTTGAAACAGAAAGCGCTAAAAAACGCTAAAAGTATTTTTTTTTAAATTTGTTTTTTATTCATTAGAAACAGTGATGCCAACTCTATTGAAGCAAAACACGCAGTCAGGCCACTCAAATAGTGCTGGATAATAAAATTTAACTTATTTATTATGCGAAACAGCGAAAAAAAACGATATTTTATGAATAAATAACTGAGTTTTACATTCTTATTGCTTAGAAAATTTTAAAATATATTTTAAGTTTTTTAGAGCAAATTTATACCACAATTCATGTTTGATAACAATTTTAAATTCTTTTGTAAGGTAACTATAACAAAAAAATTATTAAATTATTACAAAATTTATGAAAAAGTGATATTTTTGTCCTAAAAACATAAAATTTTCAAAAATTGTATTAAAGATAACCGTTTGACTAAAAAGACGCTAAAAGAGCTAAATAAATTAATGAAAACGCTAATCTATAGCGCCTTTTTTATAAAAAGCGCTAACAGTACAAAAGCGCTAAATCTAGCGCGATAAGTGCTAAATTGGCATCGCTAGCTGAAATGCCAAATAAAAAAAAACAACAACACAAAGATTAACACAGTGCTTCTTAATCTGTAGAGCGATACCCATAACTCAGTTGTAAGCGAATTATTTAAAAAAAGCTGGATAGTATTTAGTTTCTGAATTCTAACTAATTTTACAAACTCTAATAAAAAAATTCTACACACAGAGAATTAATTGGTTGGAATTCCATTGTAACCAACAAAACTTAATCATTATTCAATAATTTTAATTGTAAGTACTTAAAATTCATCATCAGAATAATTAAGCTATATTTTAAACAGAAAATATAGAAAATTAACCAAAACACAGTCACATCATTCAAAATATTTTTTTTTTCCTAATCATATTGAAAAAAAATTATCTTCTACATTATCTTTAATACTAACAACCAACCACTTTTGGAGATTTTGTCCCATGAATCAAATATTTGCAGTTAATATCGAATATTAGTTTCGCCTGCAACAAAAAACAATCATTATATATAAAATATTAGATTTCGTTACCCATTTTAAAATAATATAAAGTTTTTTAATAGTTTTGGTAACTAAAATAATATATTAAGATTAGCAACCCAATTTCTGTTCTACATACTTGAAAGAAAAATTATATTCAAGCTAGAAATTTGAAAACACAAATTAAAATTTTGTGTGAGCTAGAGCTAAAGTAATTGCCTGACAAGCAGAAGGTCACCGGTTCGACTCCAGTTCGCGGAATAAGAATTTTTTTTTTAAAAATAATTTTAAAATAATTTAAATTTTTTTTATAGTTTTGGTAACTCTAATAAAATATTGAGATTAGCAACCTAATTCCTGTTGTACATACAAATCTATGTTTTGAAAAATATTTAAATTTGAAAATATTCAACGTTGAAATTTGAAAAACATACTTAAATTGTTTTTTTTTAGTTAGTCTCTTTACAGGAAGAAGAAGAAGAAAACATTTTTATTGAAAAATTTTACGGACACAAGGGATACACCAGACTGCCGCAGTTTCGTCCCCCTCCTGGGACTCGTCAGTGGTTAATTTATGTGTCAATTGAACAAAGTATTTTATATTGTTAATTTTGCTCTATATGAAAAATTTTTTTTTTTATTTTTTGGTGTCGTACTGTGATTTGAACTCACGGTCTTAGCAACAAGCTATGCATCGTAATCTCACCTCTTAACGAGTTGAGCCACGGTCGACACAGCGTTGACTGCGACTAAATTGGAGTTTGGTCACACTACGTACACACAAGTATTGTTTCGATCAGAAGAGACAGAATTCGCTAATACCAATGCACAATTCATTTCTCAACTAGAGATAAAGTACTTGCCTGACATACGGAAGATCGCCGGTTCGAGACCAGTTCGAGGCATAACATTTTTTTATTAATAAAATAAATTTTGTTGAATACATGTGAATCTATTTATAGAATATTATAGTCCATCACCATAAAATATTTAATTGTTACAATAAAAATTCGAAATTTGTAAATAAACGTCGGTTGTTTAAATAATATTAAAATTTAATAATAGTAATAGGTTGAACTACAAAACTGTTTTCTGTGTGTAAAAATTAAATAACACTGTTTGACAAATTAGAATTTTTAGGAGGATCTTCTTTTGCAATAAACGTTTTTCACATAGTTTTTCCAGATTCTTATAGAATCCTGGAAAATCCTTAACCATTAAAAAAAACATTATTATATTAAAATGACAGTTTGTTCAATGAACATCTAAAAGTCTTAACATCACAAAAACTATGAGTGCGATTTAAAATTCTCTTTACCTTGGGTCTTCCGATTTTAATTATATTTTGCACGCAAAAACTCTATGGAGCCACTTAAAGATTGGCGTCTTTTTTTTTTTTTTAAAGAAGCAACACTCAGGAAATTCTTCCTATTAATTAATGTGTTGCTTTCTTTGCGCGAGATGATAAGTCTTAGAACAATTGTTGCTC
Organism: Delia radicum; assembly: GCA_021234595.1. Lineage (NCBI taxonomy): Eukaryota > Metazoa > Arthropoda > Insecta > Diptera > Anthomyiidae > Delia > Delia radicum. The sequence continues at coordinate 47,285,917 of CM037853.1, forward strand.
GCCACCTGATATAGAGTTGGCGAATTTATTGAAGCTTTTTGTTTCATAGCCCTGATTCATTATTTTACTTCGGTGGGGTTAACTGCTATGGGAACACCGAAGGTGGGCGCAGCGATACATATAAGTGATAGAAAACTCATACATATTATTGTTCTAAATTGATGTTGTCGTCACCAGGGATCGAACCCGGGACCATCCGTGCAACAGTCCAACGCGCTAACCATTACACCACAAAGCCCACATCGAAATCCGTAAAAACTGTTTTACTCGAGATTTTCTTTTCTTTTTTTTTTAAATGAAAAATATGCAAACATGTGTATAAGTTTCAAATATGCAAGAAGTGTCGTAGTTTCTTTACCATATAAGTTGCACGGAAGGATACACACCTCTACTTTTATATTTGTGTTAATAAAAAGTCAAAAAGGCAAGCAATTTTATGCAATTCATTTTTTAAATTCAGTTTTCTAAAATTTAACCACTCTCGAACTTAAATGGAATGCATATTTGCAAAATATTTACTTTTAGCAAAAAGTTACACTTTTACTTTTTTGGGTCCCGATTTTTAATGATTTGTTTGAAAAAAAAGCTTATCTCACAGAAAAAATTTCTGGTGACTAAAATGTTATCTGAGTCTCATGTAAAATACCCCTTACTGAGGCTCAGTTAACAACATTAATGGTTTAAAGCTATCTTGTTAGTTGAAAAAAAATATCAAGAAATGAGTCATTCCAAAAATTTTCGATACGGTCTTTGATTATGTGCCAATGGATATCGTTGAAAAAACCCCATCGATATTCAAACTTCCTATGATACGAGTATATGTATATGCTGTATTAAGTTTTCTCTTTGAATAGCGGCTGAAAGTTCGATATTTTTATAAAAATTAAGAGAAATATCTCATGTTTTAACTGCTCTAACTTTTTAATTGTTATCCGATTTTTACAAATCGTATCTCATATGAAAGATTTTTGTTTAAGATATTTGTTAGAAAAATATACAAACTCTTTACACAAAAATGCAAAAACGCAATTTTTTCGCGAACATTTCATCTTCGATTTTTCTTAAACAATGAGCCCGTTTGCTGGCTGGGAATACAAATTTGCTTTTTCTCATATACATTTCAAACAATATGATGAACTTGTATTTTTTTCAATAATTGGGAAAAAATCAAAAATATTTGTTTTCTAGTCGTTATTATACTCAAATTAAAGGAAGTCTCAGTCAAATTAATGAAAATTTAGCGGGCTTTCAAAAAATCCACATTTCAAATTCTATTTTTTCATAGTTGTTAAGAATATGTCAATTTTAATTAACCTTGTTTTATTTTGTTATTAAAATATAATTAAAAAAAGAAAACTCCTGTTTTTATTGTTAGTATCATAGGAATTTAAAGCCTAAATAAAAAGAATTAAGATATCCTCGGAATATGGATCAGAAAAAGCTTATTTCTGTTTCAAAAACGAATCTTTTTCCTGAATACAAAATTTTTCTAAAACGATTTAAAACTGTTACTTGTTTAGCACAAAAAAAACTCAGAAAAGTGTAAAATTTATGCAGGAAATTGTCCCTTATCATTTTATAGAGACTAAACAGGCTCCAATATGACTCAAATTTATGAATACATTTGTTTGACACACTTATTTTTTTGAGAAATATTAGAGTCCGAAAAGAAGGCTCGTTGGAATGAACCACTTTCATACAAAAATTTTAAATGTTAATAATGATTTTTAGGCTCATTTTTGAGCCCTTTTCTGAGTCATAGGATGTTTTTTTTTTAATATTACAATTTTTTACTAAAGGGTCCGCCATCTAACGTTTTTTTTTTTCAACTAGTGCTTATTTCGTGAATGGTAATGGATTTGACAGATAATTAGTTTTATCCTTCCGCTGAACGAATATGGTTGTGTATACGCTTGAACAACGCTGGGAAATATTACGACATTACTTTGAAAATCATGGTAATGTTGCAGAATGTGTGCCGATACACCCAAAAACGAGTCACTGTTTGGTGCGGATTTCGGTTATCGGGCCATGTTGAACGAATTTTGGTTCACAAAAATGGAAGAAAAGGAAACACAGCTGCACACAATCGATAATGTGCTTAAAAATTGGACCGATCGTGTAGGCTACTGCATGGCCAGCCGAGGCAGCCATTTGAATCAAATTATTTTCCATTATTAACCGGAAGGATTGTACTTTCAAATAAAAAAGAAATTTGAGAAAATATTCAGTAGTTTTTTTTATAGCATTTTCAAAAAAAAAAAAGTTATTTGGCGGACCCTTTATTATCGCTAAAAAGTGTCCTAAATTTTTAATTACACAACCCAGCAAAATTTTATAGAACATATTACCTCAGAACCTGCTCTGGGACAATTTCTTTTGCAACCGGTTACATGGAACCGGTTCTAGAACAGGTTCCTGGGAGTCGAAATGTAAGGTTTCACTGTCCCAGAACTAGTTCTAGAACAGTTTCTAAAGCAACCTGTTCTTGTTTGTAGGTAAAGAACCTATTGCAAATAGGACAAACTCCATATAAAAAGAACCAGTTGCAGTACAGAAATTATAACCTGTTATAATACAGTATAAGTTGTTCTGCAACCTGTTTTTTGGATTTTACTATTTTACTGGGAAGTATAAGATGGGGTATTGTTTTAAACAGGACAATTGAACAGTTCATGCGAATAAAGACGAATAGGCCATTTGTAGAATTTTACAGGGGACAATAAAAACGCAGGAAACGGCTAAAAAATAATAACTTTGTCAACTTTTTGGTAATAGCTTAATGCTTTAAGTCACATCTACCTATATACAAATTTTTAGTAAGGTATTCGAAAGAGAACTTGCCAAAAATTGGACTTCAATTTTTGCTTAAATGGAAAAAGGGCGAATATCCAAAAAATGTATTGAAATTTGAATAAAAATGTGTTATTTTGCAGCAGATTTTGACTACATTTTCATGAGACTTTCAAAACTTGACGAACTATGGTTGGTATTTGTTTGTAACACTTTAAGGACTTCAAGGATACACTTTTTAAGGATTGCAAGGACATGCAAAAAAAAATTTTTTTGTTAATTTTTTTTTAATATTCCTGCCATTTGATGCAGTAGTAATTCTTTATGACACTAAATACATTTTTAGGAATTATAATATTAACCCTTGACTCGTAGCTAAATAATTTTTATATAATATTTTGTTAAGGATGGATATTCGCCACACTTTAAAGTCTTATAACTCAAGAACGGTAAAATTTTTTGACAATATAATAAGTGTGGTTTGTTCCTCGTAATGTTCTTTTAACACATTGTTACCGAAAGTAAAATTTTTGTATATTTTTGTGTTGCATTTAATCAAAATTGTGCGTTAGTTGACTCCCAATTTAAACAAAAATATAAAAATATACGAATTATTGCACTTTCAAAGTAATTTTTTAGCCTTAAAAGTCGAAATTTCCCAAAATTTCTGCATAGGATTGTAGGGCTCTGCTAATAAAATGCATTTATGCAAAAAAACGTGTTTGCGAAAAAGTGGTCTATTCGTCCTTATTCGCATGAACTGTTCATTTGTTAATATTACTAAGATTTGATAATAGTTAAAAAAAAATTTAACAATTTTAGGAATTTCTGATTTTTTTTTTAGCTTTTTTGCGGATTTTTAGTTTAGTCAACATGGTTTCCCGGGATTCCCGACAAAAATCGGGTGAAAAATCTGTTAAATTTCCGAAAGTTCGTCATATTTTGATTCCATTTTCCTGTTGATTAGAACAATGTTTTACTCTATGGCAAAAGTTACAATCTTTCTGGACTTTTTTCTGTAAAAAATAATTCATCTCCTTGATTTTACATAGCACGACTTCAAAAAAGTTTAAGAACTTCTGGTATAACACAACATAAATAATGACTTTGAAAAGTCACTTAAGATATGCTGACGTTTTCAAAGGGATCTTAAGGTATGGATTATACACTGTGGTGCAAAAGTTGGGTTTATTCTCTAAATCTTTTTGGAAAAATAAATATATTTAGGTATGAAGGTATGGTAATGTGTAATCTTTATAATCATAGGGATCCAACCTTTTGGCACCCCTATATCTTCTACAATCTGAAATTTTCTCACTTTTACACCAATACTCCGATTAACTAGAAACTGTACTTTTATTAAAGAACTAAAAACTTGTTTGCTATTTAATTAATATATGAGACAAGTTAGCACATTTTCAATAAAAAAGTACTAAATTCCGCATTTAAACCAATCAGGATAATAATTTTATATCCATAATATGCGTTTTTAGATCAAAATGTTCCTTAATTAAATTAAATAAATTAAGAAAATTTGTGCTAATATTATTAAATTATTGTTAACTTAATAAAAACTAATGAAAACAATATAAATGTTTTTAATAAAAAAACATAAGATTTATTTATTTTAAGTGGAACACATAAATATCCTTTGGGAAGATTTTCAGCATTTGGTTCTGAGGTTTGAGAAATTGACGGCATGAATTAATTTAATTATCTTTCACAACTTACATCAATGGTTGTCCAATATAGAGGAAGTCAAATGCAGTAATTCCAGAAACGAAACAAAAAAATAACAAAATATGACATAGTCAACTCTTTTTTGTAAAAACAAAAAGGAAACATAAAAAATTATATAAGAGATTGTCCTTGTTTGGGACACACAATTTGACCACACTACATTAATAATCACTATAAACATTTAGTTTACAAATCCACATTTAATCTTTATTAAATTCAAATATTTGTTTGTCTTTAATTTGTGCCAACACAAAATTTAAGTTTTTTAATCCATACAGATTGTTGGCGTCCTTTTGGTTTATGTATGAAAAAATAAAAAAAATATCTTCCATGGTTGATTTTTTTTTATGTCTTACAAGACGTGTACTTTTTAATATAATTTTTTTCGTCTCTAATACACCTTGACATGCCGCGACATCTGCTTTATTCTGCGTATATCTTTCAATGTGGTTATCATCCACACTATTAATGTGCTTATCAGCACAATTTTTTTAGCCAAATAAATTTGTAAAACAGTAGTAAAATATTAGTAAAACATTAGTTCAAAATTGTTCAGTGCTGATAAGTATAACTAAGATTTTAGCTGAAAACATAATTTCAGCAAAAAAATTTTCTGAAAAATAGTATACTTGATTTACAAGACGTTTTACTAACTTTTCTACTAACTTATTTTTTTTTGAGAATTTACTTAGTTGTCCCACATATTTATTTAACAGCTATAAAAGTACTTAGTTCTTTAATAAAAGCATAGTTATCAGTTAATCGAAGTCTTGGTTCAAAATGCGCCAGCCAATGACCTTCTCATATACAATTCAAGATTGTAAAATATATAGGAGGACCATACGGTTGGGCGTCTATAATTATTAACAGGATACAATACCATACCATTACACCTAATTACGAGGGCGGATCAATAAGTCCGTGACTTTTTGAATGAAACACATTTTTTTTGCATAAAAAAAAATATTTTTCAACATAATCTGCTTTTAGCTCAATACACTTAGTCCAACGTTTGTCCTATTTTTGTATCCCTTCCAAAAAAATTGGATTTTTCAAGGTCCATAAAATAGTAATTTCTAAATAAATAAATAAATAGTCATTTCTTGGCCATATGAGGTCGTTTTTTTTTTTAATCCTCGTTAAATCGGTCCAATAAGTTGGCATAATATTCGCCGTTAATTGTTTTTCCCTTTTGAAGCTAATCGATGTGGATTATCCTGCGTGCATCCCAAAAACTGTAGATATCACCTTATTGGCCACGATTAAGTTTATGGTCAATTGAGGGCAAACGCGGCACCCATCTTGCAGACAGCTTTCTTAAACCCAACTGATCATTTAAAATCGAAACCACACTGCCATATGAAATGCCTATGACATCAACATTCTTTTTTACTCTTCGATCGGCAAACACCATATAGTGGATTTTTTCGATATTTTCGGGTGTATTGACCTCAATTGGCCGTCCAGAACGTTCAGCGTCATTTGTACTTGTGCGACCACAACGAAAGTCAGTAAACCACTTTTTTACCATTGAAATCAATGATGCAGAGTCCCCATAGTATTTATCAAGCTTTTCATTGGTTTGATTGACGGTTTTTTTTTGCAAAAAATAATGTTTAATGAGCAATAGAAATTCACTTTTTTCCATTTTTAAAAAAATCCAAGAGGTTGTATGTTTTGAACAGCTGTTAAACGCAAAGTAAATGACGGAACTTGCTCAAAATTTGACAGTAGTCTATTAGCAGAAGGTCGAAAAGTCATGGACTTTTTCCAAATAGGTTTGGAAAATAAATACATCTTGCGCTTAGTTTTGAAACATTGTTTCACTTTTGCTCCACAGTGTATATAGTAGGACGCCTATAGACCGTACATAATAGTATGCAATCAACACCTCATACCAAGCTATAAGTGCGTTAGCTGCAGTGAGTGGTGCATTGAAAGAATTGCATTCCGTCCGTCCATCCATCCATTTCTTGTTTACACATTTAAAAAAATTCTAAATCTGGAAAAGAAAATCTAAAGAATTGTTTGTGGTAGGAACAATACAAACAAAAAACATATAAAAAACAGATCATCAGCAATCAAGAACAAGTATAAAAGGATTAAGAATTCTTCTAAACTGTATCATACCTTTTCTGGGCGAGTTCTAGTTAACTTCAACAAAACCTTGCAGCGCTTTAAGTGAAAACGTAATAACTATCGACGACAAAATGAAAATTTGCTTTGCATTTTTGGCTTTATGTCTGACTGTTACCCATGGAGCTAGTTTATCGTATTTGGTAGCGCCAACATTGCGTTCTTATCCGTATGTATATGGAAGTCATACATCATCATATGTTACACCCGTGCAACAACAATATCATACACAAGATGAATTGGGTCAGTATGCTTATGGTTATAGTAATCCACAGTCTACTAAACAAGAAGTACGTTCATTGGATGGTACAACTCGCGGTTCATATTCCTATCGAGATGCTAATGATATTCTACAAACTGTAGACTATCATGCCGATGATACTGGATTTCATGTACAAGCTACGAATATACCAAAATCTGTTACCGAAGCACAGGAAACATTTCGCCCATCGGGGCCGTCAATTTCCCATACAATTTCCTCAACTGCCGATACCACAAATACCATTTCTTCCTCAGATACCGATACTGAACAGATTACCTCAGCTGATACGTTTGGTAAGGCAATTTATTCGAGGAGCGGGTTGCGCTTGGCAGAGTCTTCAGCCTCTCACACAAAACCTTCTGCAGATACAACCCATGTTCGCTCTTTGGAATTGTCTCAGCCCTTGGCAAATACCATTAAGATGGCCTCGACCCCGGCCAATGCTATCTTTTTAAGTGAACAACAGCCGCGAAAATTGTACTTTACTTCACCTGTCGCAGTTCCCAAAGTTTATACTTATGGTTATCCATTAACTAAACATTTGTATACTACTTATTACTAATATGGATTTTTCAAATAAACATGAAATGTAAAATAAATAATAATTTGCAAAAAAAAAAAAAAACCTCAGATTAGTTAATAAATTCTGCAAGCAATTTTTGAAAATTTAAAGGTGGTGAAAAACTCTGATAAAAAACCGTTAGCTAAAAGTCTGTTAAATGGGTTCTAATTTAGTTTAGCTTATTTCTTCTGTTGTTACCGTTTAAATCAGTAATTTAACTAACGTTAGTAGTTACCTTACTTTACCTCAAGAACAAATTTCATCCGTATTTGAACTAATTTTTCGATCTAAATTATTTTATTTCAGTGGTTTAAATCTAAATATTAATTTATTCTGAAATATTATCATAAAATTGATAATGTATTACAATAAATTAAATTTTATTTAATAAAAATGTAACCATTCTTTAAACAACAAATGCTAAAAAAAATAAATTAAAAATTATTTAAAAAAATATATACAACATATCGTCACCTATAATTCAAAATGACGTATCATCACTTTTCGTAGGTTTTCAGGAGAAGTAAAAAACTATTTAAAATGATACATAAAAAATTTTTCATATTGAAAAACAACCGCAGATATATTTCATAAGAAAAAAAATAGTTTTTGGAAGTATTTTTCAAGTTATGTCATTTACGTTTTTTGTTTTTCTGTCATTGAACTTATTTTAATACTTGTACATAACATACTAAGTGAATGAATTAACAAAACAAAAAAAAACGAATGGCAGTCTGATGGAAGCAAACATTTAAGATCTTGCAAATGCTGCCATTTTTTTTTTTTTTGAAATTTTAATTCTTTGGGAATGCAATTGGCCAGCCTCATTAACTTCGAATATTTTTGATGTCTGTTGTGGAAGAACCTGGTAATCATCCATTACGCTGGTTTTAAAATAAATGGTTCCATTTGATTCATATGCCAAAACACGTATCATATTAACTGTACGGTCTCCAGATTTTTTACCTGAATGGAAAAACATAATATTTCAAAACAGTTGTATTTTGTGATAATGTATACCTGGTCTAATTGTACCGCTTGGGAACATCCTCATAATCAAGAAAATAATCATGTTATAGGTGGTAAACATTGAGAGGAAATGGGTTTTTTCGTGAAGTTCTTATTAGACCAACTAGTTGTGATGGCAAATTTATTTGCTTGTTATTAATTTTTCGTCGAATGAATGCTTTGAGTCGCACTCCTTTTGAGTATGTCCTACGATTAAATATTTGTGCTCAATTGTAACGTTTTTTTTTTCAACACAGAAAGAAAGTAAAGCATTGGATAATACAACAGTTCGATTCTGATAAAAGCAGCCATCAGAATAAATAATAAAATGATGAATATTTGGCGTTCGAATGATTGCGTTTTCTAAATGTTTTACTACAATTGTTTCAAAGGAAGATGCAACAAAATTTCCTTCTGTTTCATCCCAGACGTAGTTATCGGCATCATGAGTGATGACGTTAAAAATAGTAAAGTTATGAACTTGCAATTTCATTTTATAATACGAAGCATTTGCATTTGTCTGCGGAATAAGCTTGACAGCTTGCAAGTCTATACAAAGCAGTATGCATAAACCCGACTTTGCACTTTCTATATCATTAAGTTTTTCATCTCTCATATTGTCTATTTCTTCTCTGGGGCTATCATACTGATCTTGTGAAACATTTTTTGATTCATATGATATGCAAGTATCGCACATATCATTTCTGGGGTTAAATATACCATAATTTTTTTTTAATACTTCCATAAAATATTGAAAAGATATTGGAGAGATTCCATTTTCTTTCTGTGACTCGCAATCCTGGGAATATACTTCGCATACATGTTTGTAAGATTTAAAATCTGACTGAAAGTATAATTTGTTTGTATATTGACGACGGTAATGAGATTCCAGCTTTGGCAGGTCATCTAACCATTTATTCAAATAATTTAATCGCACTTGCTACTGTTTGGCCCGGCTTGTATTTCTTTTGGCTTCACTTCTCAAAATTTGTTGGTTTTCGGGCCCAATTGTGTAGCATGTAATTCACTTAAATTCAGCCAATTTCTAATCATTGATTCTGATATACCTAGAGTTGACATAAACATTTTACGGCAAACTTGCAGACGCACTGTTTTGTTGTTCAAACAATAAGACTTTGTAATTTTACGCCGAGAATCTTTTACGAAAATCCGTTTTTTGTTAGACAATTCAACTCTATTGGTCACATAAAGTTTTTTTTGGTCCCATGACATTTGCCAGAAGCGAAGAAATATTTCCTTTCGAACATTATCAGAAAAATGGTAGCAATGTCGATGTGAACTTTTTGTACAATATTTTGATGTGCATCCTTTCATTTCTTTTGGCATTTTTTCACAAACACTTCCTTTGGACAAACCCACATATTTCTTTCCATTCATCCGATTTTTTTTATTTTCCTCTCTTTTATTAGTTTTTTGAAACTAGGAATCTGAAATTTTGTAGAGACATGTAGTTCAATAACATAAATAATAATCAATCAAAACCCCGATTTTCGATTTTTTGATGATACGTCATTTTGCATTATATGTGACGATTAACTAAAAGGACTAATTTCTACAAAAAAAAAAAAATCAAAAAAAAATTTTTTGCCATACTCCATACGTTTCAATAGAAAGAGAAAAAAACTAATTTCTGTGTGAATTTGTTCGCATTAAGTATACATAAATCTGCTTACTAAACGAGAATTACATGCCGTTTTAAATTCAATGTTATGAAATTCAAGTTATAAAAAAACATTTGATATGACAACAACACTTTATCCAACTGTATTTTGCGTTTTGAGAAGTTATACAATATTGGTCACTTTTTAATCAATTTAATTGGAAAATAATTCAATTAAAGAGCCATACATTTCTAATTGAATTTGTAATTTTCGATGTTGGTGGAATTTCAGCAATTAAAGTTATTGAATCGATGGTTTTCGTGATTGAAATGGGGTTTTAATTTTTTGTGTGTAGTAATACAGTATCTTTATTTTTAAGTGAAAAATCAGTCATATGTAGAAGAAATTTAAATTTTGACCACATTTGTAGTTCATTTAAAAAAACAAACCACATCAAATTACTGTATTATAAATTTACATTAATTTTATCAGTTTTTTTTTTGTTATTTAAAAAATAAAACAAATAAACAATTGTAAATTTTTTACTACACTCAAGATATTTTTTCCGTAAAGACTACTCAATATACACATTAAATTAATTGAAAATCAGTTAAAAACAGGACTACTTACTTTTCGTTTAAAACAATTGTATTTTTTTTTTGTTGAATTAAAAAATTATTTGACAAAATGTGTAAAATCAATAGATTTTTTTTCGTTTATTTCAATACTCAATACAATAAAACAACTTTTTGTTTTATATAGAAAATTTTAACGAAAGTCCGTTTTTTTATTTTGTTTATTGAATAACAGACAGAAAAGATAAAAAAATATATTTCTTTGGTAACACTATACAACAAAATCAAATTTTTTTCCAAAATTACAAGGTCTGACCTATAAATTTTGATAGAAGAGACAAAAAAAAGACACGTGTATCGGCGTTTTGAAAGTTTACATCTGGGTTTTATTTTTGGGGGAGGTAAAGTTTCCCCCAAATGCAAATTTTGTATTGTAAATCGGCATAGAAAATCGAGTAAAGCTTACATTTAAAGTATATGGTGTGTTCAGCTAATTTATGTAAAATGTTACGGAGAACATTTTTGTAGAATATGTTAACCCTCTAACCTCAAGGTAAGAGTCTTTTTTTGTTCTTCTTTTAAAAAAGAGCAAAAAACACCATTAAAACAGGAATTGAAGGGGATAAAATGTTCCACAAAAATATTCGCCTTGAAATTTTACTATAAGTCCCTGAATACACCAAAACGGAAAATTCAACCAGAAAGTCAAAAATTAGACACAACAAAAGAGAGCTTAGGGTTAATTTCGCATTTATTAAAAATTTTATTTTAAGGTACCCCAACAATTTAGCATGAAAAAAAAATAGTTAAAATTTAACTAAAAATCAGTAATATCTCTTTTATTTTACCTTCGATAGCAAATTTGGCTAGGAAGTATTTATTGATTAATTTTTTTTTTAGCTCTAGGCAATTCCACTTCATTATCATATACAATGTCCAGCATATTTCAGCGATAAGGGAATGAATGCTTTTGCCTTCATAGCGCTCTTCAATGGGTGCGCATGTCTGATGAAATTTTTCACCATGATCAGATTCTGTTGACAACTGGTTCTAAAAATAATCCATATGGGAATTTAAAAAATGAATTTTTGTTGACATATGAACGCCTAGTTTTTCAAAAGCTCTAAGCATGGTGTCCACGTATATTCAAGCAGTAGGAGAACGATTTTTGCCTAAGACATTGTATATCACTTCCTTAAATCTTTTCCACGCATCAGCTCAATTGGTGAGAGCAGTTCGCCGAAGTCAGCATTTTTCATTAGCTTTCTTATATCTGGACCAACAAAAACACCTGTTTGTATGAAACCAATTTTAAGGTTTTTAGCAATAACAACGACTTGGAAACATTGTTTTCAGAAAATTCAATGTTGATCCATTTGTATCCAGACTAGGGTGGGGCGATTAGTATGGAAGGAAAAAAATCTTAATGGGAGCTTCGCGTTTCTGATTCTTGGGATTGTACTGAGCAAAAAAGTCCACTAGACCATACGTCTACGGTGAAAATCGTAGACGTATGGTCTACGATTTTCACCGTAAAACCCCACCCACCCTTAAACCCCACCCACAAATATGATTGATGCATTAATCTGCTAGAGAATCTTCTGAAGAAGAGATTGATACCATAATCTTGGATAAGCACCTCCTACTTCCTGAGATATCTCCATCCCACACATTGTTACTTTCACAAAATACGGCAAAAAAGCCCTATTTTGAAATTAAAAATTAACCACTTAAACCCCACCCACAAATATGATTAATGCATTATTTTGCTAAAGAATCTTCCAAAGAAGAAATTGATACCATAATCTTCCTGAGATATGTCCATCCCACACATTGTTGTTTTCACAAAATACGGCTAAAAAGTCAAAATCTGGAAGCTCGATTTTCAACGTAGACGTTTGGTCTAGTGGACTTGTTTGCTCAGTACAATCTCACGAATCAGAAACGCGAAGCGCCCATTTAGATGTTCAAATCGCCACACCCTAATCCAGACATTTAACAAAGTTTTTTACCACACCAAGTTTGAAATGCAATTGGGGTAAGAGAATTTTTTTAGTTGGTACCAATGCTTGATGAACGATATTGTGCTATCCTAATGTTCCCTCAGCTCTCAACTTCCATAGTTTTTTGGAACATTTGGGGAATATTTTTGCGGAACATTTTAACCCCTTGAATCCCTGTTTTAATGGTGGGTTTTGCTCTTTGTTAAAAGAAGGACAAAAAAGCCCTTACCTTGAGGAGTTAGAGGGTTAACATATTCTCCGTAACATTTTACATAAATTTTGCTGAACACACCATATACTTTAAACGTAAGCTCTACTCGATTGTCTATGCCGATTGACAATACAAAATTTGGATTTGGGGGAAACTTTACCTTCCCCTAAAATGAAACCCAGATGTAAACTTTTAAAACGCCGATACACGTGTCTTTTTTTTTTTTTTTTTTTCTTTTATTAAAATTTTAGGTCGGACTTTCTATTTTTTTTTTTTTGTGTTGTACAGTGTAATTTAACTACATATTCCATCGAAACAACTTTACGGAATAACTTTTTAAATAACTGTTGTTTATGGAAAAGTTCTTATGAGTGGTAATTGTGGTTCATTTTATCAGCAGTAAAAATCAAATGACAATTTTAGTTGAATTTAAGGAAATGTAAGTCGAGTGAAATTTCATTTGTTTTTAACTACATTTGCAGTGGTCTTTACCTACATAATAAAACTGCAAACAAATTTAAATTTGAACTTTATGTATTTGTTGAATACATTTAAGAGATTAAAGACAAAAAGAATTAAGTTTTCCTCTAAATATATTCCAACATTCAAAATTTCGGTTTTTAAGCTATCGTTAATATTAATTCCTAGTCCGAGCGCCAAGGACTAACCGCTGTGCTAGACCTTGGCTACCCTAACTCTACCCTCAGAGATGGGTCTCTCAATAATTCTTCTCTATTCAAAACAAATATTTTTTTTTAATCTTTTATCAAATCTTTTATTTCCAAAGCATAAAAATAGTCAACTCATTTTATAATATAATTCTTTTTTTTTTAATTTCAATCTTAAGCTACGGGCAAATAATAACGTTGAGGCTTAATAGCACCACCCAATTGGTAGCCATAAGTTATAACACCCGCTCCAGGAACAATAGGTGTCCTCAAACTAGGTAGATATTGAAGAGATACACGAGGTTTTGCAGCAACAAGCGGCGAAGTCTTAAAACCAGTGAATACAGATTGTGCAGGAACGGAAGCTACAAATCCCTGACTTTTTAACAAAGCATTTTTTTGTAACAATTTCTGTATTTCTTCCTCGGTCGAGTAACGAGCAAAGAATTCTTTTTTAGCAGCCGCTACTTCAGCAGTATCTTCGACTGGCGTAGGAAGTCCAGATGATGAATAGTCTCCCTTCTGTATGGCTTTATAAGCAGCTAAATGTTTTTCACGAGCAGCAGCCACTTCGGGAGTATCCATTACAGGCTTAGGACCTTCTTGTAAGTCCTTAGGTAAATTTGTAGCAGTAACATGGAAACCACTATCATCGGCAGTATAATCTACAGTTTGCAATAGACCATTAGGATCAACATAGGAGTATGTACCCTGGGTTATACCATCAATGGTATGAACTTCTTGTTTAGTGGATAAAGCATTGGAATAACCATAAGAATATTGACCCAAAGTATCTTTAGTAAAATATTGTTGCCGCGGTTGTTGATGTTGTTCAAGTTGTTGTTGGGGCTGCTGTGGTCCCGCTTTAATTAAAAATATTGGAGTGCTTAATTGTTGAGTTGGTTGCGGATACAAATACGATACATCAGCCATAGTCGAGGCAATTAAAATGGTTACAAAAATTAAGAATTGCATGATGATTGATATATTTTTTTCTTATTAAATTGTCGTGTGATAAAAATTTGGATGTTTTGTTTCAATAATTTTCGATATTATTCAATATATTAAGCGCTGCTAGTTCTTTTTACTGTTTAGGTTTAGACTAGTACTCGCTCTAGAGAACTGTTTAGTTGGTTTGTGTTTGAATTACACAATTGTTCTTCCTTTTATATGGAAAATCGTCATCAACACAGGACTTGTTGAAAACAAATTCATTGAGTGAACTTTAATGACACAAGATAGAAGAAGCAAACAAACAGTTTAACAACAGCAACAACATTGCCCAAAAAAAAAAAAAATTTTAAACACAGAATCTTGTTGCATGCTTGCATGTGTAGTACTATGGGTTCAAAACATAATTTCAAGGAAGGTCATCCAGTTTACTTTTACCCCAAATTATTACAATACCATTCCATACAGTTCGTACTGTTATGGGTTTACAGTTGCTTCCTTCTTCATTTGTTGCTTCTATATGCAGTTGTTGTTGCAGTATTTTGTTGCACTTAATATTTACAGTTTTTTTTTTTTGTTATTAATTCTTCTTTCCTTGTTTGTTGTTGTATGTTCTTAAAAACAACTAAAATAAATATTTTTTTGGAGATTTAACCCTTTTGACTTTGTTGTTGCATTGGAACATGGTGATATTTTTATATCAGCTATGAGCTTTACAAATTTTGCAAGGCTGAGATTAGTGGATATGAAACAAATCTGATCATATATCAATCAAAACTATTCATTAAGATTTTATCGAAAAAAGGTTTACCTAGGCACAGAGAAAATTTTACCCATTTGCCAACTGAAATTTGTTTACTACACTCAAAAAAAAAAGTTTGTAAAGTCAGCAAAAAATTTTGCTGAGTCAGCTAAATTTTAGTCAGGAGGGTGCTTGCAAAAAAATTGCTAATGTCAGCAAAACCTTTGCTGAAAATCAGCGAGCAACAAAATTAGTAGATTCAGCAAAAGTTTTGCTAAAACTTAGTGGATTAGAAATAAAAAAGCCTTGCTAAAAATTAATACATTTTTTGCTGAATTTTAGTAGACTGAAAAAAAAACGCAAAAAATTTGTAAAAAAAATTGTAATTTAGTTAATTTATTTGCTAAAAATCATAAAACATATTTTTATGATTCTTTTAAAAATAATTTACAATAATTACGAAATATAAAAATTTTCATTTTCCCACATTGACGACATGGACTAATTTAATATCAGAAATATATATAGAAATAAATATATATAACATAACAAAAATGTTCTTTCAACTACTTACATCAATGGTTGTCTAAATGATGCTATCTTTTAAAGGACGCAACTGCCGAAGATAATTATAGAAACGAAACGAAAAAATAAACAAAAACAAACGAAACGAAACGAAAAAACAACCCTTTTTTGCAATAAGAAAAAGGAACCATAAAATCTACCTAAGATGTGTGTCTTTGTCTTTTGCTTTACTCTGTCTGCATGTCTGTATATGTTTGTTTGTAATTTGTCCACACTAGATTATTAATCTATAAACATTTAGTTTAGAAATGCATATTAAATTTAAATATTTTATTTTGTCTTTTATTTAATTAATAGACAATTATTTTCACAAGACGGTGACAACGCAAAATTTAAGTTGTTTTAATCCTCAATTTTGTTTTATGTATGAAAAACAGATACAAAAATCTTCCATGGTTGATTTTTTTATATGTCTTATTAGAGTTGTACTTTTTAGTATCGTTTTCCTCTTCTCTACTACATCTTGACATGCCGCGACATATACTTCATTCTGAGTATATCTTTCAATCTGGTTGTCGTCCACACTATTAATGTGCTTATCAGCACAATTTTTTTTAGCAAAATTAATTAGTAAAACATTAGTATAATATTAGTAAAGCATTAGTATAAAATAGTTAAGTGCTGAATAAGTAACACAAAGTTTTTAGCTGAAAACACGACTTTAACAAAAAATTTGCTAAAAAAATAGTATACCTGATTTACAAGACGTTTTACTAACTTTTCTACTAACTTATTTTTTTGAGTGTACACTTAGAATACAATGTAGGTAAAGACCACTGCAAATGTAGTTAAAAACAAATGAAATTTCACTTAAAAAAATTATGACTTACATTTCAGTAAATTCAACTAACATTGTCATTTGTTTTGTAATGTTCAAAAAATGAACCACAATTGTAGTAAAAATTAACCTCATGCTAGTAAAAAATATACAAACATTTTGTCTTTTTTTTTTAATTACAAAAAACAACTGTAAAAAATTTATGTAAAATCATAAAACAATCATATGATGTGGTTTGGTTTTTTAAATGAACTACTAGGTTAGTAAAACATTTAATTTGTTTTACAAATGACTAACATTTACATTAACCCTTAAATGCATGAGGTCAGCACCCGGTATGGAGACCAAGCTACCCTTATGTAAAGTCGCTCGCTGAACTCGAATTGGGCATTCATTTTTCTGTGAAATAAACCGTTTTCCAGGAAAAGAGGAAAAACGACGAATTTTTGATGTGTACCATATATGGTACAATATGCATTCTATACATATAACTATTACACTATATCAAATTTGATCCACATTCATTCATAATTATCTAAAAATAAATCCAATTTACTTACCAATACTTGAATAATATATATTTTATATATATATATTTATATTTTATAAACTTTATATATTTTATAAACTTTTTTGTCACTTTAGAAATTTGCTTTTGAAATTCACTTTTGAAATTTTGTACAAAAAGTGCATACTTCCACTTCGGCAGCTTACTGAAAATTAAAACAAATTGTAAGTGAGCTTAAGCGCTATTTTTATGAAGAGTATTGTTGTTTTGAACAATTTAAAGGTAACGGTATCACTATTTAGTTTAATTAAATGCATGTAGCATATATGGTACATTATACATTTAAGGGTTAAAAATAAAGAAACTGTATTACAACCCAAATAACTACATATTTTTTAAAGCAGAAGTTTCCTGAGTGTACGACTAATGAAATCGGTTGTTTTAACAAAATATTGAATCTCACAACATAATTCGGTTAACGCAACTGAATTCTAGTTGCCACACCCATTCTATTAAGAAATCACATTTGAATATGAATGTACTAACCGAATTTAATGGTTGTAACCACACTCAGGGAAAAATGTTTCATCATATTGATGATATTGTTTCATAAATCGTTTGTTATAACTTATTCATCATATTTAAAAAGTTTTCATAAATATGATGAAAAGTGAGTTGTTGGTTAGTTCGGTTAAAGACCATGAATATTTTTCATATTAACAGAAAAATTATAATTTTATTTGTGATAATTTACTTTAATTAACAGAAAAAAACAATTAGAAAAAAGTTATTTGACACCTGCATGAATGGAGTTAACTTTCTAGCCCGCAACGGCCTTCATCAACATTCTTCGTGCCTTAAAGTGTTAAATTGTAAACATCATCTATTTAACTCAACTAGTTAGGTTAAAAATAGGCCGTAACTTAGTTTGAGTATGACGAAATTTACTGCGAACTTATTTTCTATAAAGCTATGTTTAGTTGTTAAATATTACCACAGTTGCCAGTTCAACTAATTAAGTTGAAATTTGACTGGCAGTTATTTTCAAATGTCATCATATTCTATCCTTTACATTGTAAGTGAAGGAATATCAAACATTGAAGATTTTATTCGTTTTTCAACATATGTCGAGCATATATATTAAGCGAATTTTTGCACTGTACCTTGTGTGTGGTTAATAGTGAATTTTTATTGTTGATCTATATAAATTGTATGTGAGTTGTTGGTTAGTTCGGTTAAAGATCATGAATATTTTTCCATATTAACAGAAAAATTATAATTTTATTTGTGATAATTTACTTTAATTAACAGAAAAAACAATTAGAAAAAAGTTATTTGACACCTGCATGAATGGAGTTAACTTTCTAGCCCGCAACGGCCTTTCATAAAAATGTATGACAATTGTTTAATACACCTTTATCATTTCATTAAAAAGTTTCATAAACTTATGATATTTTTATTTGAAATTCAGAAAATATGATTTCCAATTTAGACTTTTCAAAACTCAAAAACTACCAGAAATTATTTGAAATTCTGAAACATCAATTGAATATTATTTAATGTGTTCTTAATTGTACATAGAATTTATGAAACATTTCATAAAAAATTAAAAACTAATACTAGAATACGTTGTGTTTAAATATTAGTATACATGTTTTAAGAATTAAACTGTTGGCAAAACTGTATGAAAATTAAAATTAATTACACTGTGCAACAAGAAAAAGCATCCCGTACCAGTCCAACGGTACGGGATGCTTTTTTAGTCTACCATTAGTAGACTAAAACCCCCAAATGTTTTGAAATCTTTGCTCTTGTTTTGTTTTTATAGGCCCTTGAAGTTGACTCTTTTTAGAATTTTTTTTGCTCTTTTTTTACTATGGATGAAAATAAAATGTTGAAATGGGTAAAAATAAAATGCAATAACGACGTAAGCGAGGATGCTCATTTTCGCACAGACTGTTTGGTAGCTTCTTTAGAAGTGTGGTGTTCAAAATGAGTTAAATCGCTCTAGCGCCTCAAAAGTTATAAGTGAAAATGTAAGGCTGCCTCAAAATGTTTCATACAAATTGGCGAATTTTACTAAATTACATGACTTGTCCATTTTGTAACCAGACATATAGAGGTGAATAGTGTTGAATATTCATATTCATTCAAGTACTTTTTTCACCAATTTTTTTTTTTCAACTCAAACTTTTGTCACCTCGAAATTTTTTTCACCTCGAAATTTTTTTTCACCTCCATTTTTGTTTACTACAAGAAAAGTTGGACATTTTGTAGCCAGAGACATGGAGGTGAATAGTATTGAATATTGGTTTGCAAGTACAATTTTTTTGTTAGGTTGGCAATTTATGCCTGGTTAGCGGCTAAGAATTTCGTAGACTCGATTTTAGAGTTTGATGATATTTTATACAGTATTTCATTTTTCTAAGCTTTTCTTATCTTTTTTTAGCCAAAATTAAAGAAATTAACAATTTTTAAGAAAAAAAATAAAGGAAAAAATCCATATAAAAATTCGAAATATTTTAACCGATTCTTCGGGTAGACTAATTATTTGTTTCAACATTAACAGAAATAGAGGCGTTTAATCGAGGAATCGTTTAATCGATTAACCGAATTGGAAACACTACAAAAAATCAAACCCACTTTTACAAAATTCATTGAGTGTATCAATTTTCAAAAAGTTTCTCTGATTGAAACGTAAAATCCTTAAAAGGCTGCGTACTCATTAGGGCGATCGATTGTATGACGTTTTTCGAAAGTCGGTATTCGGTTTTTCGAAATAGTTGAAATTTTAGAAAAACCAGTTTCGGTTTTCCGAGTTTGAAAAACCCGGTTCGCCGGATTTTAAATTTTACACAATTATACTCAAAAATTGATTTTTTTTTTTATAAATTTGAATAATATTAGATTTTTAATTAAAATATTATTATATTACGAGTATGTCATTTTTTTTTTTATTTTAAAAGAGTAGCAACACTTAGGATATTCTTCCTATTTATTAATGTGTTGCTTTCTTTGGAAAGGGGATAGTGGAGAGATGAAAGGTGGTGAAAGATGAAGGGCTTCAAGCATGGCAACACTGTAATTGCGCGAGATGATAAATCATAAAACAGTTGTTGCTCGTCACCTGATGGAGAGTTACCGAACTTTTTGGTTCATAGCCCTCATTAATTATTTTACTTCGGTGGTGTTAAGTGATATGGGAACACCGAAGGTGGGAGCTGCGATACATATGAGGGATAGAAAACTCATACATATTATTTTTCTAAATTGATGTTGCCGTCACCGGGAATCGAACCCGGGACCATCTGTGTAACAGTCCAACGCGCTAACCGTTACACCGTTGCATCACCTTGAGAAAACTTTTTCGATGGTTTTCAAAAAAATATAATAATTTGTACAAATCGTTTAAAATTTTTTTTTATGCGATATACCTTCTGCATTCAAAACAATTTATTAAAAACAGTTTATCATTAAAAACGACTGAAAAGAAAAAATTTAATAAAAAAATATTTTAAAAATGTCGACAAAAAATAGAAATAATGTGAATTTTATTTAAAAAAAAATTTTATATTTATTTTATTTATCATTTAGAAAAACAATAATTTTTGAGGTTATCAAAGTTTTTAAAGTATTTTTTATGAGTAGTTGTTAAATAATAAAATCTGATTTTTATTGTTTTAAGGGGTCCGCCATCTAACGTTTTTTTCAACTAGTGCTTAGTGAATGGTAACACTTACCTCATGTCTGATTTGACAGATAATTAGTTTTATCCTTCCGCTGAACGAATATGGTCCGTATGTTCGTTATATTGTGAAAAAAGTGAAAGAAACTGGCATCCTCATCGATAAACCAAAGCGTGAAAAGCCAAAAACAGTGCGTACAACCGAGAATATTGCTGCTGTGGCAGAAAGTGTGCGTGAAGCGCCATCAGCATCAATTCACCGTCGTTCTCAACAATTGAACATTTCGGAGACATCATTGAGACGAATTTTGCATAAAGACCTTGGTATGACGCCATACAAAGTCCAATTGGTTCAGGAGTTCAAAAAAAAAAAAAGTTATTTGGCGGACCCTTTATTGTATGTTTGTTTTTCCCATTATGTCAATACAAAAAATAATGCGTTCCCATAAATACTTATTTTTATATAATAAATAAAATAATTTTTCAAAAAAAAAACTAAATTTAATAAAAAAAATATTTTTTTTTTGAAATTTTTTTTAATAAAATTTGCTTACATGGGTTTCGAACCTGAGATTGATTGAAACATAAAAGACTTGCTTGCACAAAATGTCTTTGGTTTTCAGCTTACAGAAAATCAAAAATAAGTAGTTGTACATGTACTTACTAGAGTTGAAAAATGATTTTTAAAAAATTTTGAGATCATTACTTTATATTTAAAATAATGATAAAAATAAGTGCTTACACAGAGAGAATTCCTTAAACGAGTTTAAATGAAATTTTTTCGCTAAACTAATGAAGTTTTCTTCGCAATGTGAATGAAAAATTTCGTAAACTTCATGAAAACGCTTTATAGTTCTAATAAAACTATTTTTAATGAAATTTTTTCTATAGACATATGAAATTCTAAATAAATATTATGAAAGTTTTCATTAATTTTTATGAAAAACTGCATTAAGTTAATTAATCGTTTCAATGGACGAGTTCCAGTGACAATTCATTGATCTAATGCAGAAATCCATTGATAACGCATTATTTTTTGTAGTACAAAAATGGAAAAAGTAACTAGTTATTAGTAAGTTCTTAGTATTTGTGTTAAAGTAATGTAGAGAGTAAGCTGATGTCATTACTGGTAGTTCGAAAAGTAATGACATGTCATTACCGTTTTTACACTGGAACCTAGAAAGTTAATCTAGGTATTTTAGATCCATATACGTGTTTTTTTAAATTTTGTTTTTCTCCGATCTCTTGCTATCAAATTTCAGTTGTTTTATAATTTTTAAAAGCCAAGAGACTCATATTCGGGCCTTACAAAGTGGGGTCAAAAATTACACCATTTTAGGTTTTTTTTGGTTTATTTTGTTCTATTAACAGTAACTATCAAATGAAAGGTTTTCTGAAGACACTGGTGTGCAAATTATGCCCAACGATATTCTAGTACTTTTGTTATACATAAAAATGTGTTTTGAGTAACACTTAATCTGTCGTTTTATTAGGGAATTTTAGTTGTATTAAGCTAAAAATAATGCTTGGCAATGCCTACCTTTTCCGATATTCGAAACCGTTTGGTTTTTATGCGACTTTTCCCGAAGAGACTTTTTTTTCTATATTTTAAATAATTTAAAAATGTGGCAACTCTGTGTACACTATATAGGCAATATTAGGGTGGTCTTTCGTTGTATGGGCGAAAAATAAAATGAGATTTTGACTGTACCCCCCCCCCCCCCCCCCCCCTTTAAAATATTTGTTAGGGTGTCAAAATACGCCACGCAAAAAATTAGAGTTCTAGCATAACGGGAAGATGTCCCGCATCGTCCTTGAAAATCGGGCCCATTGGAAAAATGGTCATAGTTTAAAAAAAATTCAATTTTTTTTCTTCAAAATTAAAAAAATATAAAATAAGTTTTGTGTTAGGTTTAATCATAACTACTCAGATAAAAAATATTACTTTCCCAGAAAATCGCTAACTTACCCTAACTTTGTGTCAAAGAAATTAATAAATATTTTGGGGGTACCTCAAAATGACTTTTTTGCATTTTTGAAAATTTTATTCAACAAAAATCAAAAACTTAGTGTTTGCTGTCAAGTATTTTATTAAACACATCTCAAGTATTAAATAAGCCAAGTACTGTGGATATCCGTTGGCAAATTATTTTTTTAGAGCATTTTGATTCTCGGGGATTTCAAGGTTTTTTTTATTTTTATACATTTTTACTTTTAAAACAAGGATTTAATAATATTTCATCAATATTATTGTATATGCTCTTTTATATGATTGTAATAACTTTATTATAAAATATTATTTTTTCTGTTGATAGTTAACCCATGTTAACCTGGTGTCAAATATCACCCTCGTAAGAAAAATGTAGCTTTATGGCAAAATTTATAAATAAAATAAAAAAAGGAATAATTAAATTTATAGTTATTCTGAAAAATTTTCGTTAACTGTTTCTAGTCTTCGAGTAGGTCAATTTAGTAAAAATTAGAACTTAAAACTTTTCCATAATAAAAATTTCCAAATTAAAAATACGTTTTTCAAAAATACTCTTGAATATGTGCAAAAAAATCATTTTAAATATGAATACAAATATCTGAATTTATAATGAATGATTAATTTTAATTAATTTTAAAATGTAAATAAATTACAATTAGAAACATAAACAAAAATTTATTTTGTCATCTTTGTGATTTTTGACTCTTTAAAATACGAGGGTCAATTGTGACCCTCAGGAAAACACATGTTAACTATGAACACGAAAAATTATACTTTATAATAAAGTTATTACAATTATATAAAATAGCATACACAATAACATTGATGAAATATTACAAAAATCTTGTTTAAAAAAAAGTCTATACAAATTTAAAAAAAACGTTGAAATCCGCTAGAATCAAAATGCTCTAACAAAAATGTTTGCCAACGGATATCCGTAATACTTGGCTTATTTAATACTTGAGATGTGTTTTATAAAATACTTTACAGCAAACACTAGGTTTTTGAATTTTGTTGAATAAAATTTTCAAAAATGCAAAAAAGTCACTTTGAGGTACACCCAAAATATTTATTAATTTGTTTGACACAAAGTTAGGGTAAGTTAGCGATTTTCTGGGAAAGTAATATTTTTTATCTGAGTAGTTATGATTAAACCCAACACAAAATTATTTTATATTTTTTTAATTTTGAAGAAAAAAAAATGTGTATTTTTTTTTAAATTATGCCCATTTTTCCAAGGGGTCCGATTTTCAAGGGCGATGCGGGACATCTTCCCGTTATGCTAGAACTCTAATTTTTTGCATGGTGAATTTTTGTACCCAAACAAATATTTTAGGAGGGGGGCAGCCCCAAAAATCGCAAGTTGAAAAATAAGGCAATATGGGTATCAAAATTTTTGTTTTCTTGAGTACTTTAACGCTGCGTACAAATAAATCTAGTGTTTTGTAAATTAAAAACGAGTTTTCATACAGAAATAAATGAATTTTTAATCCTACTTTTTAACTCCTAAACGTGGGGTTGGGCAGCTACAAAAAAAAATATGGGTTTCTTAATTTTCTAAAAATTCCTAATAACAAATCCAAATTTCAATCGGCGGGAACCCATGAACGGACTCTCCTTGTAAGTGCTCTAAAAAAATCTATTAGTTTTTTTGTTTTTTGTAGAGCTTTTGTATAATTTTTTAAGCTCAAAAATGTAATAACAATATTAACTTTCTAGGGTTAATTACCTTAGAACTCTGCAGAGGCATGGGCCTTTAAACAAGACACTCGCATCCAAATCTGTTACAGAATGCATATTCTATAGTTTAATTTAACAAATTAGGTGTCAGGCTCAGAAAGTGTTCTTATCTGTAAGAGAGCACTTCTCAGAGATCAACCGCTTAGTAGCCGCTGCCGTGTTGTGTTTTAGCAAACCGAAAGCGCCGCCGACCCTACTGGCTTGTTTCAGCTGGCGGCAGACAAAAAAACAGATTTTTTCAGAAAATTTCTTAAATTTTATTTTTTTAATGATAAATAAATAGTGCCCGACCGAACAGTTCGGCCAAAAAAACTATGTTTTGCCGGTTTTTTTTTATATCTAGAGGCAATGATGACAAATTTTGGTATTGGAAACATGTTTGTTGATCCGATTTAACTCGATTTTGTGTAAGTTAGCTATAAAGTTAAAAGTTCGGCCGCCAAACTATTTTCAATTTGGCCGAACTTTCTGAGGCCAAACAGTGAATTCATTACTTAACTACAGACTTTTTTTCAAATTTGACACTCAAAATAGCATCTAATCAGCCCAATAAACATTTTTCCATCCGCCAAATTTGTCCATAATGCTTTAAAATACCGAATACAGACCAAATGCATTTTCTGGCCGAACTGTTCGGTCGGACACTATAAATAAAGTTGTTAGTGCAAGGAGCCACCGATTGAAAATATCTTGAGTCTTAAACCGGTCAATCCTCAGCCGCCGATTTTCCCACGTCTTTCTTCTCTTGTCCTTATGCAAAACCATTTCTTGTAATTAAAATTCCCGTTCTATTAAAACAGGCGCGGATCCAGAGGGGAGGGAAAATGGAACATTTTCTCCCCCAAAATAAATTTTTTCAATACAAAAATGTAAAAAATATTAAAAAAGTTTATTAAAAATACTCTAACTCCCCTTCCCATAACTTTTTTCTGGATCCGCGCCTGATTAATAACATATCAGCAGATCATGATAAGGTTGAAGGAGGTAACCTCTGTAGTTTTAAATGCATTAGCCTTCTTTCTTCTCATTTTCATCACTTGGTTTTTAGAGACCCGGGAAGAACCCCCAGCTAGAGAATCATGTTTTCTTATAATTCAAATATAAATTTAGGGTCAATTTTACCCAAATAACCTACAGATGGGTTAAAGTCGCAACAAATATACGAAAATATTATTTAAATCATTTAAACATTGCGGTACTTCCTAAGGTATTTCCTTATAATTCATCTACGCTTAAGCACGCAAAGAACCGTCATCGTCAACAGCGACATCATGTGGTTGTAGCACGTGAGTTGTTTTGTTTATTGTCCAGAAATCCACACGTTTTCTTTAGGTATCGTTAAACTGTCGTTGGCTGCTGTTTTATCGTTACAACGACATTGTAATTTGTTATCTTGTCTGATTTGTCCGTTTGTCCGTCTGTCCATGCTGTCCTTTTATGTTAAGATGTTCATAAGCTTGGATTGGACGGTTTACAATCTTAATTTTCATTTCATGTGTTTAAAAATCATGTTCACATTTTGTATTCGAATTGTTTCTCATGAGACGATGATGTTCTAAATTATAGGCGACAATGCTCATATGATTAGGCTGACCATTCGTACTGATTTGATCGGTTCATGTACTGATTTTTGGTCACGTGTGCTGATAAAAAACATCGTGTGCTGATTTTTTTAAATGTGTGCTGATTTTTAACATATTCAGAAAATTTTATTTTTTTTTTCATAGAAAAATTAATGTTTTGATCCATTTAGAATGAGGTTTTCAAAATTTACAATTTTTGAAAACAGAATCTGTTTCTGAACCGGATGTATTTTCTCCATTAACAAATTTTGAATCTGATGAAACCTGAAGAAAATCTTTAAAACTAACAGTATTTATGTGGGAACTTGTTTTAAATCGAAAAGA
The DNA here is from genome assembly GCA_021234595.1 of Delia radicum. Classification (NCBI taxonomy): domain Eukaryota; kingdom Metazoa; phylum Arthropoda; class Insecta; order Diptera; family Anthomyiidae; genus Delia; species Delia radicum. The sequence goes on from CM037853.1 coordinate 47,312,383, forward strand.
AGTGCTTCGAATCTGAGGGGTTCAATAATTTAAAATCTTGGCTGTTTTCTGAAACAAATATTCAGGACGAAAAATTAAAAAGTCGTCAGTCTGCACACACGGAGAAAAATTTTATCGATTTCAAACTGAAATTCAGTTGGTGCAAATAAATATTGGTTTTCACACTAAAATACGGTTAAGACAACTAAAATTTAATTTAGGACGAGTTTTAATGAAAAATTATCTTTAAACTAATGAAATTTTTTTACAAAGTGAAAAAAAACTATAATTTTTATGAAACTTATTTTAATGAAAATAAATATAATACTATTTTTTATTAAATTTTGTAAAAAAAATACATTAATCTGAGCTACACCTTGTTAATGCAATGAAATAATTCATTAATATCATGCATTTAATTCTCTCAGAGTATAATTTAATACATAAAAACTATCTGAAAACTATCTTTTCATAATTTTGTAGGCAAGTTTTCATTCATCTGAAATTCATCACAAAATTTATATTTTAAAAAAATGTATACTGATTTCTTGTCAAAAAAAAAATGGTCACCCTACATATGATTGATTAATACGATTTTGAAAGCCATCATCAGATCAAAAACTTGTATAATTAGGCAACATAACACGGTGTCCACATTAGATATTAACTTGGATATAATAACGACAGATAACGAAATTATAATATCTCTGTCCATATTAATGTTAAGGATGGAGAACACGTATTCATATTTATATCATGTCTTCTCATAATGTTCTGTCTTCCGTTAAGTACAGACGTCTGTTTATTCTGTCAATTTTCAACTGCGCTATTCAAAAATAACTTTAAGTTTATTTATGACAATAAAAAAATTTTTTAATATATGTTTTCTTCTTGTATTTTTATTTTTTGGCGTTTAACTTTATTTATTTTTTTTTTTGTTTACAATCTTTAATGTATCTTTTTTGACAGTGTTTTGACATGTGTATTTTTTGACAGCTCATATCATGATATTGTTGTTTAAAGATTTATCATAACAACTCTCTCTTGATATCAGATATAATACTAACAGTAATAGTAATGTGTGGTCCACACGTAATATAGTTCTCTCTGCGATTGACTTTGAAGTTTGCTGACAGAAAAACCTCAAAGTTAGTGTCTAGTGTCGACACCGTGTAACACTGTGTCCACATTAGATATTAAGTTGGATAACATATATGCGAGAACGCCAACAGAATCACGAAATTAAAATATCTATGTTCATATTAATGTTTTTAGATGACGTTTTGCTTCGCACGAACGAAAAAAACAATAACAAAATACATGCATTACAAAAACAAAATACATGTAGTCACTCACTCGTGTATTAGCAAAAGTATTGTAGAAACAGGGTATTATATCATGTCTTCTCATAATTTTCTGTTTTCTGTTGAGTAAAGACGTCAGTTTATTTATTCAATTTTCAACTATGCGATTCAAAAAATATTTTATATTAAACAATTTTTAATACACTATTTGTTCCTGTATTATTTTTATTTTAGGCGTTTAACTTTTTAATTTTTTTTTTACAATCTTTTATGTGTGTATTTTGACAGCTCATATCATGATATTGTTGTTAGAGATTTATCATAACAACTCCCTTTTGATATCTAATATAATACAGGGTGTCCGCCGGGAAGGTATACTACTTTGTTTGTTGATAATTTTTGATTAAATGAAAGAGAATGGATCTTATATTGATAAATGTTTTATTTAATGTCGGCAATTATGTATGGAATACAATATAAGATAAATGTCCGCTTCTGTTAGCCTCACAAATGCGAGCCCTTTTGAGCACATTTTTCATTACATTCTCACACATTTCACGCGGGTATTTCATTAATTTCATCACGAATATTTTGTTTGAGTTGCTTAAGCGTTTCTGGTTTGTTTGCATAAACCTTGCTTTTCAGATATCCCCACAAAAAGAAGTCCGGAGCAGTCAAATCAGGTGACCATTCAACATCACCATTTCTTGAAATAACTTAAAATAACACGTAACTTTCTCATCGTCACAGTAATCGATGATTGATTTTGATAAAATGTTTTAATCATTAAAACACATTGGTTTATCGAATATTTTTCCATAATAAATTTACCACGTGTATGAACTGTCAAGACTTATGTTTACCAAAATGGCGGCAAAACAAAGTAGTATACCTTCCCGGCGGACACCCTGTACTAACAGTAACAGTAATATGTGATATACGCGTAATATAATTCTTTCTGCAATTGAATTTGAAGAAAATTTTCAAAGTTAATGTCTAGTGTGGACACCGTGTAAAGAAAACATGTTTCAAATTAAGACGGAAATGAAAATGTTGTTGTAATTAAATGATAAAATAATTAATAGACTTATTGATTTTATTTAATTAAATAATTTACATAAAATCCGGGTTGGGAGGTATTGGATAACGATATTTTGTTAATATTTCGTTCCACAATATGTTCTT
>CM037853.1:47314950-47337635 GCA_021234595.1 Delia radicum
TTGGACTTTTTTCTTTGGGGTTATTTGAAGAAAAAGGTGTACGTCGATAAGCCAGCACAATTCAAGAGCTAAAGGATGAGATAATTCGGCACATTAACGGCATAGAACCTCCATTATGCCTCAGCGTCATCGAAAATTTGGACCATCGGATGGAGGTGTGCCGCCGTGGTCGCGGCGCCCATTTGGCCGATATTTTGTTCCATACATAATTGAGTAATACCAATATATCATAATAAAATAAAATTACAATAATTTCCTAAATAGTTTGTGTTTTATTCAAAATCAACATCGGCCCTTGAAATTTAACCACCCTTTATATACTTTACTTATACTTATCACAAGCACTAATTCATGTTTTTATTTTCCTTTTTATTTCAGGTAAGTGTCAAAATACCGGTGATCTAAACGGGTAAATTAAGTAAGTGGCATTGCAATATAACTTTGGACAAAATTTTTTTGGAACCACGATTAAAACCTCTTTTCTGGTGCTTATAATACTACATTTTGATGATCTTTGCTTGATTTCGTACTTTCCCTTTTGAATTTTTATCGAAATAAACTTAGAAATCAATTAATTTGAATTAACAATTTAAATAATTCTAATAGAAAAATCCAATGAAGATTTTAATTCCAGAATCTTGAGAAAATGGTTCAGAATCAGAATTGTAGACAACTTTAATTTTTAATTGAATTCAAAAGGACTCTGATTCATATTTTATTTTGTAACACATACATAAATTGCATTTAAAGTGAAGTGCATCAGTAGAGAATCCCCACCATCTAAGATACTATCCTTGTCAGTGAAATAAGTAGATTTTGTGTTTTTATTACATTTGTCTTCATTGCGACAGTCTTAACGAATTTAACTTTTATTTTAATATTTCAGTACGTTCAGAAGTGGTTTCTACCAATTTTTGAAAACTGATATATTTGACAAAATAAGTCCTTACAAATGAAAAAATGTGTTTCAGTTAACCTTATGAAGCTCAAATCGAAGTATAACCATCATTTATATTAAAACATTGTGGACAAATTTAAGATTATAAGTTATTTTAAACAGGATCTCCCTGATCAAAATACGAAATACTAAAAACGTTTCATTAGTACATACAGAAAAAATTTAGCAATTTGCCAACTAAATCCAGCTACCACAACTCGAATTCGGTTACTATGACTAAAATCGTTTGTTACAACTAAATATTGGTTTGCACAAAAATATTCGCTTAATACAATTGAAATTTAGTTGCAACACCCAAAATATTCAAAAATCTAATTTTATTGGTTGTTACCACCAAAATACACTTTTCAATTCGGTTGGCACTTTATTTCTCTGTGTGTTTGATTTGTTGTTCACATTTTCTTTAAACATTTCTAAGGTACAAGATCTGAATTAAAAAATAATACAAAAGGAGAAAAAAAATAAAATTTTTGAGTAAATCGTTTTTTTTTATCTGTAAGGTCCTGTCGAAGAAACTCATGATATTAAAATACAAAATTTTCTAAAAAAAATTATAAAAAATATGTTATGTATGAACGTATATAAATGACCATATAAATAATATATGAACATTAGGGTGGGCCGATTTGTAAGGACAAAAATTTGTGGATGTTGTGCCAACGATTTTTCGATAGCTTTGGCATGAAGAAAAAAAGTTCTACTACAACATATCAAAAAAATCGAGGCGCCCCAAATTTAATTTTTTTGACTTTTGACAGTAGGTAATAAAAAAACAAAAGTCAAAATAAATGCTGAAATTGAGTTCGCTTATGAAAAATCGAAAAAAATCAGAACAACCTTAAAAGTTAACGCGTAAAGAAAGATCGATTTTGCGACAAAAACTCGTTCAAAACCTTAAGAATAAATTTTTTTTGGAAAAACTGATATCGCCATCGTTTTTAGTGTACAATTTCACTTTGGAAAGGTAATAAATCAGCCAATTTTTTTGTATTACCTACCACGAAAAACCTTAAAAATAAAAGTCAAGAAAAAGCCAAAAAAAAAATGGAATTTGGGCGCCTCGAAAATGATTTTTTTGATATGTCGTAGTGACACTTTTTTTCCTCATATCAAAAGCTATCGTAAAATCGATGGCACAATATCGATTGCTAAATCGACCCACCCTAAAGAACATATATGGCCATATTTGTCTATATAGAGAAATGTATGTTTAATTTCGAATATGTATGTTGTATTTACGAATATAGATGACCATATTCGATGATCATATATAAATATATATGACCATATAAAAAATATATATCACCATATATGAGCTAATATAGCCAGGTTTGCAATAAAATTGAACGAAAAATCAACAAATCGTTTTTTAAGGAACATCTAAGTGTACAGACTTACCAACTGTAAACAATGGGTTGAACAGTCTTAATAGCGTTAACTTGAGTTATATTTGAACATGAGTCATATTTGAACGGCCCGCCTTATAATGGACCTGAGTGTAATCCTTTGATGAGATGAAGAAGAGAAATATAATTGATAGCATGTCCTACAACAGTTTCATTGATAACATGATAAGCTGCCACAACAATAGCACTAAGAGGGGAATACAAGCTCCAATGCAGGATATATGGCAGACTGAATAGAATAAGGATGAATATGGGCTTTTCACTTACGAATTTGAGCATCTTAGAATTTAGGAAGAAGAATTGTTTTGAATTTTATCAATTACAAACAAATTACAACATTTGTTTTAAAATGTGTAAGTACCAACCTAAAGTTGAACAATTACCATATGATTATGATTCCTCTAAACAAAAAGTCTACAGTAGCACTAAAACAACACTGACCTTCATTATTATTGAACCAACTACACTTGAATTAATAAAATTATTAAGGGCATTCATGTCACAAATTTTTCTCTTGTAGAAATAGAAAATTGCGAAATTACACTATAGCTGAATGTGAGAGCCTCCATTTTTTTTTTTTTTTTGATCAAATATGATTGCGAGAATGCAAGCAGCTGTGTTAGATTGCAATTTTTGTATGATCTAGCTTTGTTTCTTATAAAAATATTTATAATGGATTTCAGCTGAAAGACACTTGGAAAGACTCAATTCAATATTACTTTGCCAAGAAAGCCACATTTTTTTCATACCCCAAAATCTTGATTATCAAGCCATAAATGAATTATTATCAGGGATTTATTTATATTTTTTAATTTCTTTTTTAATATTTTTAGTTCAACAATTAATTTTTTGCTTACTATCAATATGTATTTTTTTATTCACAGTTGAATTTTTTGTGATTCTTTTAAAAATAATTTACAATACGTTACACAATATAAAATGAATTAATTTAATATCTGAAAATATATAGAAATAATTATATGTAACATAAACAAAATTATCTTTTCAACTACTTAAATCAATGGTTGACTAAATATAAAAACTTTTTTTTTGCAATAAGAAAAAGGAAACATAAAAAATTACCTAAGATGTGTGTCCTTGTCTTTCGCTATAGTCTGTCTACCAGAACGTATATTTGAATGCAATTTGACCACACTTCATTAATAATCACTTTAAAGATTTAGTATACAATACACATTTAACACCCGTATTCATAAAAAATCTTAATTCAGATTTCAAATACATTTAGTTAGAACACGTTTTAGTAATAAAAAACTAAATTCATAAACGAATAATAGCTTTAAATACCTATTTAAAGCATATAAACCCGAAAAATTTTAAATTTTGAGTTAAGTATAAAGAGAAAACTTCGACAATTTTTCAAATATACAAAAACATGCAAAAAAATATGTGGTAGCAAAAACTTAGAAAATTATTTGAAATACAATTTTTTTTTTAGTTTTTTTTTCTTAAGATAAAACGAACAACTCCATCAAAATTTTATACAGATGCAACTTCAATAAGCTATATTGCAGCAACAGCACGTCAGATTTTGATGATTATACGCTGATAATAATCCATGCGTAGAATTACGAAAAAATGTCAAAATAATCAAATTTTTTGTGAAATAAACCAAAATTTGTACATTTTACTAAATTTTTTGTAGTTTTGACAATAATTTCGTATTGTTATTATTGAATGAAACGTTTTGAAATGCATTTATCAATGCATTTATCAAATGCATTTTTAAGCTTGAATCATGAAATTTTTTTCTTTGTAAATTTGATAAATAAATGGATTTACATGACGTTTAACCATATTTAGGATAATTTTACCTAAAATCAACATATTTAGGAAAAGCAAAAAACTTAACTTAGGTAATTCATTATTAATTTTAAAATTTCGTGTCATTGGGCGGATGGAGTTAATATATAACTTCTTTAATAGCATTTTAAACAGTGCTTGAATGCTCTTTTTCAGCAGTTCAGGGAAGGTCTTTTTCAAATATATATTAACATTTTTATTTAATAAAAATGTGTAGCATACTCTAGGGGATGTTTTTTTAAATATAAAAAAAAATCTTTTGATGCCAGCGAGTATTGAACACACGAATCTGAATCACGATCTGTTGTAAAATTTACATTTATTCATAACACATTTTGAAATATTCGAATGCAAAGTCGAACAAGTGCAAAAGTTCTGTTTTAAACATTTCTATTGCATGTTTTTCTATTGCATGTTTTGTTTTGATTAGTGATTTTAATGAGAGACATTATGCATTGATATTTGCTGTTTTAAATCTTATTTTATATTTAAAGAATATAAAAAAAAAATGAAAAAAGAACGGTGCGATTTCCAATTACGGTAAATTTTTTCTTTGATTTACCCTATATTTCGATGTTGCGTGTGAAAAAGAAACATTTGTTATCAATGAGTCGAAGGTATTAGTACAATGCGCATCAAATATTAGCAATAAACAGGTATTTTATTGCAAATTAAATAAAAAAAATATTTCTTGAAAATAATCAGCGCTTTGCTCTCTTTACTTATTTAAAATTTGTAGCGTGCGACGTTAGTGTAAAATGTATAAATTCTAAATGATTTTTTTTTCTAAAATATCTTTATTTGTATATGTAAATACAAAATATAAATTTTTTTAATGGAATGGAATTTTTTTGCTAGTTCTCACGGAAAGGGAGCCGTTGATGGAGTTGGGAGCCGTCGTTAAAAGAAAAGTGTGCCAAATAACCAAATCTAAAACTCGATGCACTATCGCTTTGTCAATGTGTAGAAAACAACATAGATGGTATTAAAATGTATTTTATGAAAATTTCTCTTTACATTATAAGTTGGACGAAAAATGGAAGGAAGTGAAAAGTATTACAGGTATATCCCAGTTGCATTCGTTTTGTTGCGATGGCCAACAGGTAGGAGGAGCTAGGACTGCATATTCCATTAAAAAAACTTTTTTTGACATTAGAATACTATTCTCAAATAAGTTAGTTTCTGTTCTTTGTATATGTATATACAGGGTGTCCTCAGGGACACCCTGTATATACATATGAAAGAGAATGGATCTTATATTGATAAATGAAAGAGAATGGATCTTATATTGATAAATGTTTTATTTAATGTCGGCAATTATGTATGGAATACAATATCAGATAAATGTCCGCGCGAGCCATTTGAGCACATTTTTCATTACATTCTCACACATTTCACGCGGTATTTCATCACGAATATTTTGTTTGAGTTGCTCAAGCGTTTCTGTTTGTTTGCATAAACCTTGCTTTTCAGATATCCCCACAAAAAAGAAGTCCGGAGCAGTCAAATCAGGCGATCGTGGAGGCCAATCACATCACCATTTCTTGAAATAACTTGTTGTGGAAAGAGGTCTCACAGTAATTCCATTGTAATCCTGGCTGTATGCGATGTGGCACCGTCTTGTTGATACCACTAAATCTTAAATGGAAACAAATGCAAATCCTTGTGCAAAATTTTGGCCAAAGTTGTTCTTTGAAGACCAAGCTCCTGAGCACGGCGTCGAATTGAGGTTGATGGATTGTTTTGAACACTTACTTGAGCAGCAGTAAAGTGTTCAACCGATCTTGCAGTACGTTGTGGTCCATGCTTGGGCCTATCACCTACACACCCTCTTTCTTCGAAATCATTCACTACACGATAAATAGTGCGTTTTGTTGGCAAGTTCTTCCTCCCAAAAATTTCACGTAACTTTCTCATCGTCACAGTAATCGATGATTAATTTTGATAAAATGTTTTAACGATTAAAACACGTTGGTTTAACGAATATTTTTCCATAATAAATTTGCCACGTGTCTACTTCACGACTGCCAAATATGAACTGTCAAGACTAATGTTTACCAAAATGGCGGCAAAACAAAGTAGTATACCTTCCCCGCGGACACCCTGCATTAGAAAAAATGGCAAAAACCATTTGTAGTTATTGTTACGCAACGCAGTGTATTTTAGTTTATTTTGAACATGTTTTCGGTTAATAACTGGGTTTTGACATATTTGGTTTTTGTGTTTTTTTTTGTTGTAGATCTTACATAATTTGAAATTTTTTGGTTTTCATTCATAAAATCATATTCATTGGAATATATTAAGTGCTTTCACAAGTCACAGTTGTCCTGTATATATAACATGAATATACTTATTTTTTTTTCTTTATTGAAGTTATTTTGTGAACTATATAATTTTTGTTGTGAAAATAAATATATTGAATATATTAAAACTATTTATAATCATCTTATGCATGTCTAATTACATAAAAAGTAAAAAATAAACATAAAATGTATGATGGAAAAAAATGTAGCATACGACATGTCGCATGCGACAGTGACTAAAATTAAATAAAAATAAACTACTAAATATTTTTAAATAAAATAAAAAAACATCATTAAGATACATCAATGCGTAACATTTTAAAATTAGTCGCATTAAAATATTCCTTCAGGTTTCGCTGAAATCAGTGTTTGATTCGTTCTGTTTTTGTCGCATGCGAATCTTGGTTTTTTGTAATTATCTTGGAAACGAACAATTGGCCAAAATCAATCTTATCATAAATTATAGTGCTAATCATGGGCTATAAGTTTCGCCTTTTGCCAACATAAAATAATGTTTTGGCATATGCTTTTTTTCACTTTGAATGCGTACGAATGTCGCATTCGACATTGGAGAAATGCCCATTGTTTAATTTAGTAAAAGTTAATTCATTAATTTACTAATTAATTATTATTATATTTCTTCAATATTTGACTTTAATATTTTTCGTTTGTGCTAATTTTGTGCGATCCGAAACAATAGAATTAAAAATTTAAATAGATTTTTGAAGCCAATTTTTCTGAATATTGCACACGTTTCAAGGAACACCTAAAACGTATATCTTGAAACAAATATGAACAATTTATGTTCCGCTCGGTCAGACCTTAAAAGATTACAGACAAGCGATAAATTAATTTTAGCAGTGAAATACATTTTTGCATTTTCTCATCAATATAACAATAAAAAATATAAAACTTTAGGTTTTTTATATTTTTAAATAATTATTATTTATCAAATAATTACTCACTGCTACAAAAAAAAAACACTTTTTGTCAGAACTTGAAAACCGACCTATAGGGGGTTGTAGGCCTAGGTGAGGACATACAAAAACCGTTTTCAAAAATTTTAGAACACCCTTAAAATTTTGAGTTATTTTCAAAAAACTGTTTTAGGGTAGGTCGTAGCACTTTAGTACCTCTAACTCATACATTTTTTGACTGATTTCAAAATTTTAAACAGTTTTGGAAAGGCAAAGAATTAAGCTTTCATTAAATATATATTCCAAGAAATTACGTAAGTGTTTATCAAAAGTTTCTCTTTTTTTTTATTTTTTTTTATTTTTTTTTCCTAATTTTTCAAATTCAACAAGAGTTATTTTCGTTTTTTTCTATGAAATCTACATCTTTTTGCACTGTATTTAAAGACAATTTTTTAGAAAAAAAACGAGATATTATATGTTAAAATCGGTTTATATTTGCAAAAGTTACTAAACTTTTTCTAAAGTAAAAATTTTGGGATTGCAGACTTTTCTTTTGGTAAACCACTTGACTTACAAACGTACATTAAAGACTGTACAAATAGCTTAACCTACGTTAACATGTATAGTTAAAACAGGTGTTAATGAAAAGTTGAATAACTTTTACAATTTTCATGCGATTTGAAAAAATGAAAACCATGTTTTTTTTAAGAACTAAATTTTCTTTATACGTTGGTATACATTTTTATAAGCTTTCATATAAAAATAAGCAATGAAAAGCTACTAAAATCAAAAAGTTTATAATATTCGATGTTTTTGTAGATATTCTTAACAAAAACAATACTTATAACTTTCAAATGTATCAAAAAATGCACGTCATTTTAAAGCGTAATCAGTTTTTTTTTTCCAAACCCGTTTAAAAAATTTAAATCGGACAAAAACTGACTGAGTTACAGGTCGATAAGTTGACGAACATCACTGAAACGGTTTTTAGAATTACTTCTGAATTTGAGGGTGTTGCTGAATTTTTTTGACACAATTTGTAATGTACTCAACAAGACCTATAACCCACTCTAGGTCGTTTTCCAAGTTTTTTTTTTTTCACTGTAGCACCGTGTTATTTGTCAACCCTGGATAACAATTTCATACATTTTTTTGTCTTTGTAATTAAGTTCAAGATGTTAATTATTGTTCGCTTTTAAATAACTTAATTATCTTAAAATACACAGAAAAAACTGAATTAAATAAAAAAAAATACTAAAAAAATTAATAAGAATTAAAAAAATAATATACAAAAATAAATTATCTCCCCAGTCCGGAATCGATCCCACAACCTTCTGACTGCAAATGCAACCACTTACCACCTCAACCACCATATAAAAAGAAAAATAATATATGAACTTATGAAAAAGCACTTCGTAGGATGTAATAACATTTAGATACCAAATAATTTATATGGTAATGCAAATGCTATTTAAAATAATCTTAATTTAATAGTTTTGGTAGTTGTTAACAATAACTTCTATTAAAGGGAAAAATGTGCATATGCTAATGCTTTGGAAGTCAAATTAAAGAGGTTCTTAAAGTACTACTTCCACTTTATTTTGCTGTTCATGTTTAGAGTAATTTTTAACCTGCCAATTTCGCAATCGCTTTGACACAGACAATTTTAGAAAATTTGTGGGAAATTATTTTCTTTGCATTTTTTCCAAAGACAACATTTTCTGACATGAATACCCTTATTATAAACTCACACTACTGACACATTAAAATTTTTATTTACCTGAATAATTTTGATATATGAGAGTCGCATGACACTACCACTAGATAAGATATTCAATTAAACAACACGGCAGTTGTCTGAAGTACTACGTATGAACTTCTTTCTGTGTCTGTGTTGTTGTGGTTGTTATCAACATCCATCAGACAAAAGGTCCACGCAATACAAGTGTATTTGAACTGCATTCAAGGTGGACAACGACGGAATGTTTTGATAATAGAGTTAAAATTTAAAACGCTGCACTTATTAAAGGGTTAAACCAAACTTTATTTTTTTTAAGATTATTAACATTTGTATAAAAGCTTTTGACTTTTAAGAGTTCAGCATCAGTTGTAATTCATCCACTTTACAAGACTCTTGTACAATCTTCATTAAAAATTCAAAATGTTTAAATTCGTAAGTATTTTTTTTTATAGTAAATCTTAATTTTGGACAATAAATTTAAACAAAACGCCCTTTTCCAGGCTGCCATCCTTGCTACTTTGTGCTTGATCTCTGCTGTTAGTGCGGTGTGGTGGAAACTCATCATGTTATTCATGAACCAGTTGTGGCCAAAGTAGGACATGTTATTCATTCTGCTCCTTCAGCGGTATCCCATCAAAGCATCACTCAAGTCCATAGTAAATCTATTGTACAACCTGTTTATGCTCCTGTAGTTAAGACCACACATGTGCATGCTGCTCCTGTAGTCCATACCTATCATGCAGCTCCAGTTGTACACTCTATACACTCTGTTCCCGTAGTTCATTCGGCTCCTTTGGTAACTGTTCATCATCATCATTAGTGTGAAGGGCAAACATGTTCTTTAGTTGATTATAATTGTTATATTGTTAAATAAATGTGATTAGTTTTGAATTAAGAAAATGTTATTGTATTAATTGATAGTATTATAAGAGAGAGAAACCATTACTGACATTAAAAGCAATAAGTTTTGTACTAGAGAACAGGTCCATGAGAGCAGTGACCTGCACATTTACATGGCGTTGCTATAGGATTGGGAAATTAACCCCATTAAACTTTCCTAAAAAAAACACATTCCTTGGTTAGTTTAGTGGCATGTCCTTGAACATGTCACGGGGCTGTGATTTCATTTCACCTGCGACATATCACTTTCCACTTACAAGGGAGGTATCCCGACGTGGACCGGCGATCCCCTAATAAAACTTGGGTATGTAAAAGAGTAAAAAATATTCGCTAAGAATTATACCTGCCCAATCGAATTTTTAGTAAGTAAAAATGCGATTGAAGTTTGTTCGAAACATTTTGTTTAACAACTTTTCAATATTTTGTTTTTTATTTTTTTTTGTTATGAGATTTTACTTAAAAATATTACAACAATTGATATCATAATAATTAAATAAAGACACTATTAATATCTAAGAGTTAAGGAAAAGATGTTTGAAAAAACCTTATACCATTTTGAAAGTTATAAGAAATTAAAAAAAAAAACAGTCTTAAATTCTTTTAATATAAAATGATTATGAGTGATTGTTGTACAAATATCTTATTGTTCCAAATGTAGACCTTTTGCAATTTTTATTAAATGACAGTGTCAGTTCCCTCGCAAATGTATTAAAAATTTTGAAATCGAATCTTTTATGTACACTCAAAAAAATAAGTTAGTAGAAAAGTTAGTAAAACGTCTTGTAAATCAGGTATACTATTTTTTAGCAAATATTTTTGCTAAAATCGTGTTTTCAGCTAAAATTTTTCTTATACTTATTCAGCACTTAACTGTTTTATACTAATGCTTTACTAATATACTAATGTTTTACTAATTAATTTTGCTAAAAAAAATTGTGCTGATAAGCAGATGTCGCGGCATGTCAAGATGTAGTAGAGAAGAGGAAAATGATATTAAAAAGTACAACTCTAACAAGACAAGTAAAAAAATCAACCATGAAAAAACATATACAGACATGTAGACAGAGTAAAGAGAAAGACAAAAACACACATCTTAGGTAGATTTGTATGGTTCTTTTTCTTATTGCAAAAAAGGGTTGTTTTTTTCGTTTCGTTTGTTTTGTTTATTTTTTCGTTTCGTTTCTAGAATTATCTTCGGCGGTTTCGTCATTAAAAAGATAGCATCATTAAGACAACCATTGATGTAAGTAGTTGAAAGAAAATTTTTGTTATGTTATATATATTTATTTCTATATATTTTCAGATATTAAATTAATTCATGTCGTCAATGTGGGAAAATTAAAATTGTTATATTTCGTTATTATAGTAAATTATTTTTAAAAGAATCACAAAAATATGTTTTATGATTTTCAGCAAATAAATTAACTAAATTACAATTTTTCTACAAATTGTTTGCGTTTTTTTTCAGTCTACTAAAATTCAGCAAAAAATTTATTAATTTTTACCAACGCTTTTTTATTTCTAATCTACTAAGTGTTAGCAAAACTTTTGCTGAATCTACAAATTTTGTTGCTAAAATCATCTCGCTGATTTTCAGCAAAAGATTTTGCTGACATTAGCAACTTTTTTGCTAGCATCCTCCTGACTAAAATTTTGCTGACTCAGCAAAATTTTTTGCTGACTTTACAAATTTTTTTTATGAGTGTAACAAGTCGGTGGAAAATCTTGGTGAAAGGTTATGTATTATTTTGAGGTTCTTATTTGGGATTATTTGCAGTTTTTTTGTGTGGGTTATAGCAGATCTACTAAACCACACTTGACAACCAGAAGTCATGATAGGACGAATACACATTTTATATAACAGTATCTTGTTCCTCAAGTTGAGTGTAGATCTCCTGTTAAGTAGGGTATAAAGAGCACAACCACATTTGGTGACTTTATTACATATATACTGAATGTGCACACAGAGAAATAAAGTGCCAACCGAATTGAAAAGTATATTTTAATGGTAACAACTTATAACTTAAGTTAGTACAACGATATTTACATTAGATTTCTGAATATTTTGCGCGTTGCAACTAAAATTTAGTTGAATTAACCGAACTTTGTTGTGAAAACTGATGTTCAATTGTACCAACCGACTTAAATTCGCAATTACCGAATTTGAGTGGTAAGTATAACCGAATTTCAGTTGGCAAATAGCTACATTTTTCTGTGTGTGTGTTGTTTGAATGTAAGCTTTTTGTCCAAAATTATACTTTTCAATATTTTTTTTTTTGGCTCCACTGGATGGATTTTAAAAATTTGTTTGTTTTTCAAAACCAACACAAAAGAAGCGGCAAAACTGAAATGGGGGTCACTTTTGATCCCACTTTCAAACTCTTAAATATACGATTGGGAAGCCTAAAAAAAATGTGGATGTTACTTATTTTTTCTCTTCTGCATTATACCCAAGTTCCTTAGCAATCAAAGTTCCGCGTCGGATAACTCCCTTGTTTGATTAATGACTTTGCGTTCATCGAACTGTAAAAAAACTCTTTCTAACGCTCCGCAAAGAAGTCTCTCATTTCAAATATACTGAGAGAATTATTCGCAGGAACTTTAAATACTAGAGAAGTGTGTTTAGGCGACTATAATATGCATGAAAAATATTAAAAAAATCACTATGAACTAAAAATTAAAAAAAAAGTTTTTATACAGTCTCATTGTTTTCTTAAAATACAATTAATATAGAGATTAAATAAAATCTTTATATTATTATTTATACTGTTTTTAAACGTAAAGTTTAATATATTTGTTCTTAGAAGAATTTTAACACAGAAACTGTACTTCGTTATATCATAAGAAATATGTTTTATAATGAAGCCAACATCAAAAATTGATTTTTTTTAGCCTTTTTCTATGACAATCTACAAGAAATAGCAAAAGTTGTATGACAGCGCCATCTAGCGTGAGTTATAGATAAAATAAATATCAAAAATTAACTTCTCGACCCCAAAAACAATAAGATACCACACAGCTTTCCAGGATAATAAAAATAACTAAGCATTATTTTTATCAATTTTTGATGATTTTTTCTTGTTAGACATCGTTTCAAAATCACCAACTTCAAAAGCGTATAAAAAAAAACCTCGTACTAAACTAAAAAAAAAAACCTTGAGGGTTATGGAAAATGTTAACTTTCATTTGCTTTTGGTTTCATCCCATTCCGATCGGAAAGTTTGATTTTGTAAAACTGTGTATTAGTAAAAAAAAATCTGCTAATTTTAGCAGTTTTTTCTGCAAGCCTATTTTTAAACGAATTTTTATTGTTTTTTTATTTATGAAATTATGTAGGTAGAATTAACTGCAAATTGCAGTTAAATTAAATGCATTTGCATTTACACCTTGTATACTAGAGTTGCACGGAAAGTTCGATTTTGTATTACTGCGTATTAGTAAAAAATCTGCTAATTTTATCAGTTTTTTCTGCAAGCTCATTTTTAACTAATTTTTATTTATTTTTTTGTTTTAATTATGTAGGTAGAATTAAAGAAAGTAGATGTAAATGCAGTTAAATTAACTGCATTTTCATTTACACATGTACACTACAATTGCACCTTGTAAACTACATTTGCATTTAAATCTACAGAAATGTTTAGTTATTTTTAACTGTTAAAAAATAATTCTCGAAATGCAGTTAAACAACATTGCCAGCATTAAAAAAATTAATGATACAATTATTTTTTTGTAAATATTCTTAATCTCAGTTTATTATTAATAAACACAATATTATACACTCATCGAAATAAACATGTAAACCTGTGTTTGTGTATCTTTTGGCACACATACGCTTTTTCAAAAATTCGAACAACTGCATAACATAACTGTTACCAAATGCAGTAATTTTGGTAGGTTGCTTAAAAAAAACAATGCTCAAAATTATTAAAACTAATTTTCTCAGTAAAACAACTTCAATTGCATTTAAAATAACTACAAACACATTACTACACAAATTACGGTCATGTAGTAACTCTAGAACTTTTCTGAGGGTTTATACTTAAATGAAGTTATTTAAAAAATCTGAACAAAAAGAAAAGAGTCTTAAAAAACATATATTTTAAAGCCTATAGATATGGATTTTTATTTTTTTTTTAAAGAGATCAGGGAATTCTTCCTATTAATTAATGTGTTGCTTTCTTTAGAAAGGGGATAGTGGAGAGTTGAAAGGTGATGAAAGATGAAGGGCTTTAACATGGCAACACTGTAATTGCGCTAGATGATAAGTTTTAGAACAGTTGTTGCTAGCCAACTGATGTTGAGATGGCGAATTTATTGAAGCTTTTTGTTTCATAGCCCTGATTCATTAGTTTACTTCGGTGGGGTTAAGTGCTATGGGAACACCGAAGGTGGGCGCAGCGTTATATATAAGTGATAGAAAACTCATACATATTATTTTACTAAATTGATGTTGTCGTCACCGGGAATCGAAACCCGTGACCATCTGTGTAACAGTCCAACCATATATTTCCAGAAATATATTTTTATTTCGTTTTTAATTAATTTAAACTTAAAGTTATTCATCTAAAGTAAAGATTTATCAAGGGTTTCCTATAAAATGTGTTAAGAAATCTTTAAATTTAGAAAAAAAAGCCCTGGTAAAGTTGCTTTTAAAAAGCAGGAGTCATATAGGCTTTAGTTTGGTTGATTGTATTGTAAATACATACACTCACATTATTGTAACAGTAATGATTGTAGTTTATTTAAAAAGTAACCAGTAAACTTTGTTTTTTTAAGGAGTTTACATTTAAACTACAAATAAAATATTTGTTTTAAACTTATTTTACCATTTTACAAAGCTACATATACATAAATACTGTTTTTCTGTACCAGTTATTATTTTCATTAACAAATTTTATTTTTACAAAAAATTCTTTATTTGAACCAAAAAGTTAATGATAGTAAATGCAAAGAGACAAACTGGTGTTTTCAATAAGTTGGGAGTTATTATTTTGATATTTAAAATAAAATAGTTTCTGAGTATAATATACAATAACAGAAAAACTGATAGGAAAGAAAACTACAATTTAGCTGCATTACATTCGATCGTTAAAACGGTCATGACTTCGTATTGTTACGTTTGTAATGTAAGATGAGCGCAGGTTTGATTCTTACAGACGCAGGTTTGTTGAAAAATTTATCACATAGAGACAATCTGACAATTATAAGACACAAATAATAATACAATTTAAATGGAAAATCACTGATGAGCCAGTCCATAAAAAGGCAGAAACTAGTCTAGTCTGATTTAAAAATTAATAGTGTTTATAATTTTTAGAGAAAAACGTTTATTCTTCTTCTTAACCTCAACATTCCTAAATTAAATTTGTCAAATGCATCTTAATTAAAAATTAATTCCGACTGTCTATATGACGTTAATATAACACTGTACTAAATTGTTTATTTTTATGGATTTGGGAGTTTTTAAAATTTTATTTTATTTTTGATAGTAAAAATTAAAGAAAATCTTTTATTTTTTATGGATTTTGAGTTAGTTTTTTAATAGTTAAATAAATTAAAAATACATTTAATTTAAAAAAAAGTGAGTGAATTTTTAACTTCATGTATAGTAGTTTTAAAGTACATATTCCTTGTTTTTAGCGACAAAATATTGTGAGTGTACTTAATTAAAATTTTTTTCAAAAATTTGTAATATCCCCCAAAAACACCAAAATATTTTTGAAATCCCCAAAAAGTGCCATGTCCCCAATTGAAATGCTCGTAATTTTTTTTTTTTGTGTTTTTGGTATCCTTAAGCGGTTAAGGATATCCGATATCAAATTGGAAGCGTGCAAATTGGAACTCTGGGTTAAAACTGAAATTTTTTTAGAAATGCGGCAAATTTATTAATTAGAAATGGCCGAAGTATTTACCATTTTTTTTTTTATCACACTGCGCGCTGAAGTTTATTCAGTTAGTATTGCAGAAAAGTAACTCCTTTAGAATCTTGAATATTTATAAATTTAAATTCTACATAAAATACTGTTTTAGTAAGGTCGTTTTAAGAACCCGTAAGGATCTTGTTTTTTTTTTATAAAATTTGTGTTATTAAAAAAATGGAAAATTTCTGGGGAAGGCGGGTAGATTGATTTAAAATCACATACCTATACTAGAGCGGGGTTTTTCCGATCTTCATTTTCATTCCGGACTTTCTGCGATAGATGTCTCAATTTTAATTTATATTTTAAATGATCTAACACAAAGGTTTATAACTACTTTATTAAACAACGTGTGAATTATATGCGGAATATGATAAAAGGGCGTGGCATCTCTTATACAACCAAAATTTAAAAATGCTTGTGTAACTCGACTACTGCCAGCCAAATACAATCAAAATTTGGCACCACGTTTTAAAAAAACAGTTTTTATTTTTTGAGTGGGCTATATTAATATAGTTGGTAGCTTGGTGGCTTATCAGTACGGATATAATTTGTAATTAGTTTGGATTTTTATAAAATTATTTCTGTATCAAAATTAGTTTTGATTTTAATCGTTTCGTGGCGATTTTAAGTATTTCGATTATTTCCATGATTTATTTAGTTCTAGAAATTGCCTTTTTAAGAAATAAACTAAAATAAAATTACCAAATTTTATTTTATTTTTGATAGTAAAAATTTAAGAAATTTTTTTTAAAAAATTTGTAATATTCCCAAAAACCCCAAAATATTTTTGAAATCTCCAAATAAATCCCATGTCCCCAATTGAAATGCTCGCAATTTTTTTTCTGTTATCCTTAAGCGGTTAAGGATATCCGATATTATTTTATTTTTTACCTAGATAGTATTCGAAGTGTATATATTTTGATTTGTGGGCCAAATAGTAGATATTTTAAAATATAATTTCATCAAAATCGGTCCATGTAATAAGATTAAATATTTGCAAATGTGAGCATTTATTTGGTTTTAATACATTTTCTTTAATTATTTAGTTTTTGAAGACTCGTAATAAAAATCCTTTCTAAGGCAACTTACTTTTGTTTAGGGTTGGCGCAAAAAATGTGGCAACTTTATAAAAAAATCTGGCAACTCCTACAACAGTTTTAGTTTCTTTTTCGAACTCAGGGCGTGAATTTCGCCATACGATTTATTATTTGTATAACCAAAAATTTATACTGAACTAGGTCCAACTAATAAAAGTTTTACAGAAAATATATGCAAATCTAAAAAAATTTCATACTTTTCACATAACTTCTGAATGCTTGGCCCGAATTGACCAATTTTTGATAACAGGCATTAAGCAATATTTATAAATAGTTTGCCCAAATAGCAAGCAAATTGTTAAAACATTAAGTGCATCTTCAATACATGTTATGTCCATATGTCATGTTCATATATCATGTCAATACTAACTTGGCCATCCCCTGTATTTATACACCCAAATTAAAATTTACACCCAAACAAAATTTTACACCAAGTTCTATAATACCACCTGTAATCAATGTTTATAATATGAGCGAGATACAAAAAGGGAAAGTGCTACATCAAATATATCCATAAATTTAAAAAATGCTTGAAAACCGATCTTTTTAAACGTATTCGAATACAAATTGACAAAATTTTATATAATATTATCTTTTAACACTTTATAAAATATGAGCAGTATAGGACGAGAGAGCGTGGCAAATTCCATTAAATATTAAATTTCTTTGGTTCGGCCTAAACATTATCTAATACATGTTGGTGCCACGTTTAATAAAACCTTCCAAAGCAATGTGTTTAAAATGGGTTGGATAGGGAGAAGGGGCGTGGCACTCTACATACAACTAAAAAATAAAAATGCTTTAGCGCAGTCCATGTTTATTTTTTAACAAAATCTTTATTTACAGTGCGCAACTCGAAAATAAAACCAGACTAGCGGCCATTGATCCTAAATATTGCGGCCACGCTGATGACGTACCCAGTTTTTCCACTTATGGGCCAATTTTTTTTCCCGCAAATTTGCATTAAAGTTTTGCATGTTTTAAAGCAGTTTTTTATACATAAAATTATACAAATAAATATTTTATCACGATGTGGTGAAACTCACAACTAATGAAACTTGGATAGGGAGTATGGGCAAGAAAAGGCAAAAGAAAATATCCGCGAATCTAATTTTTGGAGGGAAAATTAAAAGGTTTTGTTTAGTTTTTTTATTTTTTATTTTATTGTTTTGAGCCCTCTGTTTAACCCTCATTATCTGAGAGTTCGGGTAAGGAAACTGTATTATTAAGTCATTAGAATATTTCCGCTCTTAATTCAGTAAGAACTATAAAAAACCTGCGAAATATAAAACGCAAATAAATTGCTAATTTTTGAGAAATTAAAAATACAAACAAATGCACAAAAAATCATAAATATTTATGGTCATTCCTCAAAATATTTTGATAATACTAGGTAAATTTTTAAAAAAATTTGAAATTATACTCCATTTACGAGTACACGAATAAAATAATTTATATATAGTCTTATGTTTTTTCGTCTTAAAATATATTATAATATTAGATTATATATGGTTGTCATTCATGGCACATCTTATTATATGTTTCTTATGTGGAAACATACACACAGAGAAAAATGTAGCTATTTTGCCAACTGAAATTCGGTTACTACGACTCAAATTCGGTTATTTCGAATTTCAGTTGTTTGGCACAACTAAACATTCAGAAATCTATAGTAAATATCGTCGTAAATTTATAGGCTGTTGCCATTACATTAATATACACTTTTCAATTCAGTGGCACTTTATTTCTCTGTGTGTATATAACGATATATTATTATACATTGACCTTTATAAAATCAGATATAAGCATATATGATATACATAATAAGATATGGTAGATCTATTGGCATTTATAATAATACATTCTCATATATAACACAATATATAATCATATATGGTGACATATAAGCTATATCATTTAAGACATAATAATATTTACTGTCTTATAAAAAAATATTTTTGTGTCTGATATAAGATATGCTTATATGTGGTGCCATATGAATAATGCATTTCAAGATATAATTATATATTATATATGACATTGAATGATGTAAGATATATTATGTAACATTCCATATATGACACAATGTTAACATTTTAGTTATACTTAGTTATATATGGTCCAATATCATTAATATTTTGTATGCATATAAAACAGAATTATATATAATTATATAAGAGAAGATGTCTAAATTATTTTTCTTAAAACATTTTTTTAAATTTTATACATATAATATATGCCGTGGATTAAAGTAAATCGAATATTAATCTCAAAATATTTCTTTGGATCAACAAAAATTAGTTATCCTTTTGGATCTAACTAGATATAAGTGTATCTGAATTAAGGGATATTTTGGGATCCATGAGGATCTTAAATTAGATATTTTTGGATGCCCCTATTTTAAGATCAATTTTGATCTATTTATACAGTAATATATTGACACAATCTAATCGATATTACTGGTTACCCCAATCTTAGAGATAAACTGGTTAATAATAAATATCGATATATATCAAATGAGATCTGTATTTGGGATGTCCCTTTTTTTCATATCTGTAAACTTTTCTGTGTATCAATGAAATACGTCATCAGCCCCTACAGTTTTTTCAAGCTCAATTTGAGACATTTTAAGATCCAAATTTTATTTATTGAGAGATTCATAGATTCTGGTCGTTTACGGCAGCTGGCTAGTTCTGTCGAAGGTAAAATAGAACCGACATATCCATCAAAATTAACAGTTTATTTTTCTGATTGAAAATAAATCTAAAAAAAATATTTGTTCTGAAGAACCGGCTGTAGGATAAATTCTTTTGCTTTAGGATCTAGGTTGATATCGGCTTTAAACAACAATAAGTTTTGTTTTAAAATTCAAAAGCAGCTGAACTTGAACCGGGACGAGATCTAGACTCATTCTTGTACCTAACATATTAATTCCGTGAAACGTATTCCGGAACTTGTTCGACGGAATCGGGTTTTGGTGGAGCTATAAGGAATGATTAGTCAGTTGACCTTCCATTACCTATCCCGTGACTAGTTACACCAGTATTTGTCGCAGAACTAATACAATTTTCGCTGTTTTATTTTTATGTTCTAGTTTATAACAAAAATTTATTTTATATTTTTTGGTGGTGTAAATGTGATAAATACAACGAGATCTAAGAATGCATGTCTGTATCTTTAATTAAATATCAGCAAAAACTATAATTTTAATATATTTAGTTTGCTTCAATGATAAATAAATTATCTTGCCTTCGCTAATAGTTTACCTCACAGTGTAGAAAATTTTTTGAAACTCGTCATATATATTTTATTACAATTACATTGTGCATACACTTCCGAGCCCTAATAACAACATTAATATTTGGCTTTTGAAAATCATATGCAAATTAAGTTGCATACTTTTAGGCGTATTTAACTTTGCTAACACCACATACAATAATAAAAGCTTGCATAAATTTTTGATTTTTTTAAATGTTAACCTGAATTTATTTGAAGTTTGCATACAAACTTATATTGACATTTTTGTGTTACACAAAAAATGTTAATGTTAAAATAAAAAATAAGAAGAATTAAAAAAAAAATTACGACGAAATTTTCACAACAGGGTATCGGTGCTCGAAAATGATTTCCAAACAAATGTTTAAAAGGACGGCGGCTTGATAGTGGCAGAAGATTCTAGTGATTTAAAATTGCACCTTAACCAATAACTACTGGACCATAGGGACCAATAGCATAAGGACCAACAATGCCGGGTCCAACAACTCTAACAACGCCAGGATGACCAACAACTACGGGTCCAATAGGTCCTAAAGGTCCCAATGGTAGAAGGCTCGGGTCGGGATTGGGGCTGGCAACAGGGCTAGGAGCAGCAGCAGCTAAACCCAACAACATAGCCAAGACAACAACGATCTAAGGAATAGAAATTGATTAAAATTCACAATTTTAGTTCAATAATTTATATTTTTACAATTACTTACGAATTTGAACATTTTGTAGAGTTTTTTTCGTATTGTTCTAATGTTTTCACTTAAAGGCTTTAAAACAGTTTGATGCCATTTACAAATTATGCCATAGTTTATATAGGAGACCATTCCAAAATCCAAAAAAACTGTAGTAACTTATTGCATATTGAATAATTGGTTGCATCAGCCAATTCCACTGAGGGTTCTAGTTTTATTACAATTGATTTCTATGGCTCTGTATGTAGGGGGCAGCAGGTGATATAGTGACAATTGTTGGCGTTGCATGTGATTTGTTGCTGCTGTTAGCTTTGCTTGCTCTTGAACCTTAAAACTTGAAATTCATTTAATTTCCCCGTTCGACCAGAGACTGCCATTAAACATTTCTAGTTTCTATTCTGATATTTCAGTTCCCTTCGTTTCGTCTGACCCAGTTTTAGGTTATGATCTTATTTTTTG
Source organism: Delia radicum (assembly GCA_021234595.1). Lineage (NCBI taxonomy): Eukaryota > Metazoa > Arthropoda > Insecta > Diptera > Anthomyiidae > Delia > Delia radicum. The sequence continues at coordinate 47,336,436 of CM037853.1, forward strand.
CGATTTTTGTTTGCTGCTGCTTGTTTGTTGTAATGCATGGTATTGTATTTCCATATGAGATACCACTTACATACTATTGGTTATTGTTCTAGCATGTAAACTTGGTTATGAGAAAAGTAATTTCTTCTTGAGCATAGGTATTATGGGGTATTACATTTATTTAAACGCATATATTATTAACTTAGCAAAGCCGATTTTGGAAACACTGGTGCCCTTAAGGTACACAGAAAGGCACTTATAACAAAGCCGGATATACAAAATGGAAAGCACTATGTCTGAGAAATATGCGGCCCTACCCGCCACTTCAATTATGGGGGTATTGGCCGAAAAATATCGGACATAATCCCCAAGCCATTGTTGCCACGTATCTAGTGAAAAGAGTAGAGAGAACTTAGCGAATGCTCACAACCTTATTTTATGTTCGCAAAATTTTCTTCAAATATTTTTAACAGTTTTTTTTTTTTTATTAATTTTTTGTTTATTTAGTTTTTTTTTAATTTCAGTATTTTGGGAATTGTTAATTATTCCCTTTTTGATTGTATGTATCTTGTTTAAGTGCTTTTTAGATTTTAATGATTAGTTTTTTTGAAAATCAATTTATTTTTTAAATTTTCTATTAAATTTAAGTGGAATATTGTAAATTAATATTTACATTATGCGCATTTTTATTGAAATTTTCTTATATTTAACTGATTTTGGCTTTTTATTGTGCTTTCTTAATTGAAAACTATTTTTAATTTCAATTTACTTATTTTATGTGATATTTAGCTACCCAGTTAACTAAAAAGTTAAATTTTAAATTAACCCTTTCACTACCGACTTTTTGTATGTGGATATATTTCTATGTTGGCTTTGGATTCTTGTTAGGGGTACTTCCCACCTAAAAATGTGTCTGAAAATCGAATTTTTGAAACTTCTCAGCCCAGTTTGACCACTAAAATATTCGAATAACTAAAAATGATTTTCTTCATTTTATTCTGGTTATCAGATAAAGCTATGTGCCACATATAAAGTTTCTAGCATTGTTAGTTTTGGAGATACACCAAGCGTCCCTTTTTTCGGAGATAAATGTTGATTAAAAAAATCGAACTTTGTTAACAATATCGCGACTACATTGCACTGTTGAAGAGTTTATGCCAACAATATTTTTTTTCATCGGCCAATATCCTAATGAACACATTTCAACAAAAGGATAAAGCT